>JAJJWX010005221.1:0-122196 GCA_023529315.1 Papaver bracteatum | reverse complement strand
ACATTTATTTTTTGCTTCTCGTAACATCGCTGCGAGCTTCTCCAACTTGATGTGTGAACTTATTTTGCTTTTATCTGTATGAATTAGAAAACAATTCTTTTTCTGCAACATAATCAATCAATCATAATTATTATCCTTGTATCATCTATGCAATTTTATCATATGATGGATGAATAATAATTTCATCATTCTATGCATTCCCATACTTGCCTCTATTATTCATCTGCAATATGAAAAAATTGAGTAGAGATTAGATATTAGTTGTGAATCAAATTAAATTTACCTCAATATTGGTGATGTTATCGCTAGTAATAATTGCATAACTTTATGATTTATGCGTAGAATCGCAAATCTCATAAATTCTGCAAGAATTATCACAATAATCTTATGGTGTTATTATGCCTTCCTAATTAAAGGTCTTATTTTGCCACAGTTTTTCTTTCTGCGACAAAATCGCAGGACGTCTTTACATTTGCATGTATTGACCCATTGATCTTGTATTATCAATATTTTTTCAAAATCTCTGCGACAATATGATAAGTATAAACTCTCTTGCAAGAATTAAACCTTATGACATTGCCGTCTTGCGATGAAATCGCAGGACGTCTTTACACTTTCATGTAAAAACCCATTGATCTTATCTTAACTTTTTCTCTTTTGGCTTGTTGCCTTTGTATAACTTTCGTCACGCGACAATATGGTAGGCCTAAATGTTCTTGCGATCATAAAGCCCTATGACATTTCCGTCTTTAGACACTTATCATCTCCCTAATGGAGGGTGCCGCCCTTATCTTCCCCCCCTGGTTGCCCCTTCAAGGTGGGCACATCGGCCATACAAGACTAGCTCCTCCCATCTAGATTTACCAACAACCAGCTGTTTTCGGAACCTCTTGTCCTTTATGCCTATATGGCTTATAGTTACAAGACTGCACCCTAAGTGGGGTTTTCTTTAGGCCAAGTGCATCATAGCTAAGACTTACCAAGAATGGCCAGCGTAGTTTCGTATGCCCTGGGCACCCTTGGCTCAACCGTGTACCTTGGCGCCTTGATCATACTTTGCACTTCTTAGAAGAGATTCTCAGTCGTCCAACCAGGGTATAACCTTATATAGTTGGAAATCCAAGATCTCTCTCCTGTATAGGTTTTATTTAACCCCAATATCTTCATGACTCAAGTTCCAGCAGCGGTATAACCTTATCACTGAGTCATGTAAAGAGATACCCCCTTATATGACGTACTATTAGGTCTTACATTTGCATTTTGCGAAATTGTATCCGCGAACTAAGGTGCACACCATAAAGGTTCATCCCATTCTATTAATCTCTACGAAATTTTATTCGCGTTTCTACGAGCAATGTAACTCTGATAAAATTTCATTTCTTTTATTTTCTTGTAAAATTTTGCAATTCTTTCAAACAGAGTACTCTTTTCAATTGCATTTTCTTCAAACAAATTCTGCGTAAGCTTCTTTAAATTTCATCATTTTACCTTTCTACTTACTATCTCCTGGTTCTACTTTTCTGTTACGTTTTGCTGTTTTTTCTTTATCTGCGAGCTGCTCACCATTATCTTCCTCTCGCTGCTCTATTGAATCAATCATCAATCTTTCACATCTCTGTCATTTCTTGATGTTGTACTTCCAATTGCTCTTCTTCTCAGCTCTTTCCTCGCAAGATTTTATATCAATCTCATAACATTTCTTGCTTTCTCCCCAATCTCCCTTAATAACTCCAACACCATTAGGATGAGGAAATTTAACACACTGGTGGAAAGTAGATGCTACACCTAACATCCCATGTAGCCAAGGTCGACCAATAAGGGAATTGTAAGGTGATTCAATGTCAACAACACATAACAAGATCTTGGAAGTTATCCCTTTCAATGGAATCCTCATTTCAATTTCCCCTTTGGGTTTATTGGCAGTACCATTAAAACCATAGATTTTATATGTTGATGGAATTAGATCTTCGTATCTTCCACCCATGGTCTTATAGGTATGATAAAATAGTATGTCAACTGAGTTGCCTGTGTCTATTAGAACTCTATTGATAGCCCAAGAATCTTTATTTTCATCATCATTTTCTTCATCTTCTTCTTCTATTTGCTTTGGATTTATCTCTAATCTTACCAAAAATGGATTATCATGCTTTTTCGCTTGATTCGGTACTTCTTGTGCGTTGAAAGATATAATTTGTTTCTGCCATTCTTCTAATGGAGAGGCTCTCGCGATATTCATTATCTCTCTTCCATCTGTGTCTCTCGCGAAGACTTTGCTTAGAACATTATCATGGAAATCCTCTATTGTTTTGTGTGAATGTACAATGGAATTACAAAACAAATTCTTTGCTTTAGCCCCAACTTCTATTACGAATGATTCGGCTCCTTTTACGATTTTACCTGCTGAATTTCTCTCAGCAGGAGGCAATCGTTGAGATTGTGGATGTCCTACTAAAAAGTGATTTAACTTTCCTTATTCAATCATCCTTAAAATTATTCTCTTTACATTCCTGCGATCATTTCTTTGTGGCCATGAAAATGATGGTAAGGACAAAATTCTTGACTAGGGTATTAGGATGTGGTTCTTTTCCCATGTTCCATGGAGATGGTATATTTTCCATTAAAATGATAGCTTCCCAAATTTTTTATATACTAGCATTGAGAGGAGGCATCTTAATTTCTTCCCATATGATCTTCTGATTCCCCTGACTTCTGAAATTATTTTTCCTCTGTCTTTTTAATGCAGCTTCCCTTCTCCTGCGTTCATGTACCTCTTGTCTTGCGAGATTTTGTGTGTCTTTTTCTACACCCACATTCCTTCTTCTGCAATCTTCTACTTCACCTTCTTCTTGCAATCCCAGCTGTACTTCTCTGCGAATTTCTTCATTTCTCATCATTTCTCTTTGCTGTCTTTCTATTCTCCTTTGTATTTTATCATATTCTTCCTGAATATTATTATTATAACGATTTTGTGTACGTATCCTTTCTCGATTTTCATAGTTATTCTATCGTACTGCCTCTTGGAATTCTTGTTCTTCTACTTCTGCCCTTAATCTTTCTCTCTCGCAAGCTAGCCGTGCTTGTTCAGCATAATATTTCCCAATTTCTTCCTCAATTATTCTTCGATTTCTTTGGATCTCTCGCCCATGTAATATCCTCATACCTTCTTCTGGATTATCTTCATCATTTTGGTTGTCTCTTCCCTCTTGATTCCTGTGGTTAAATCTATTATCCAAATTTTTGCCACGCGGATCATGGCGATCTTCTATTACCTCTTCTTCTCTATGACGTTGTTCTTCATTTGGATTTTGCATTTCCTCTTGGATATTTCCTCTAGCATTTCTTATTGGAGAATTTTGCCTTAATTCTTCTCTTAATGATCTTGAATTCGATCTAACAATACTTCTTGATCTTCTATTTTGTAACCTCGAATTCTCCATTCTTAACTCGTGATTTTGTCTTGTTAAATTTGCACGTTCTTCCACCTCTAATCTTCTTTCCTCTTGTATTCTTCATCTTGGATCACCTGCTGTTTCATTTCCGCCTTCTCCATGAATTAATCCTTCAATCACTCCTTGATTTCTTTCTTCTCTTCTTCCGTCTCTTAATTGTTGATCTTATACACCTTTCATCGAATCCAATCTCCAAGTATGCACACTCATTCTATCATGATCCGCATTTCTATTTTGTATCGGTGTTTGTTGATTAGGTTGTGAATTTGATCTTCTCCTTCAATCCTTGTTCTATTTCTTCTTGTTCTTATCCTTGAAGATTCTCCTAATTCATTTGTTTCTTCTCCTGCAAGTCTTTTACTCCTCCTTACAGTTGTCGGTGGTTCTGATGTATTTCTTCTTCTTCTAGCCATTTCTTCAACTCTAACAATTTCTTCAAATCCTTAAATTGTAATTAGAGATTTTTTAACTTGATCTCCCTGTTTCAGGCGCCAAAATGTAGTTGCAGGATTTCCCACACTACACCCTTGTTAAGATCTTGCTATAATCAACTCACAATTGAAGATGAAAAATGACACTTTATTATTTTGTTCTCAGAAATGTTTACAGAAATGGAAGAATTCAAGATTACAACTATTCTCTTGAAGTTTCTCTCTCCTCAAGACTTTCTTAACTCTCAAAAAATACATCATCGTCACTCTTTTGAAGGCTTTTGTGACACTCGTGATATCGCGGTGATGCTCACTGGGAAGTGTTGTTAATCTCACAGAGAATAGATGTAGCGATATTCTGGTCCTACAACGTCGCTTAAGACTATTGTGAGGTGATTAATAAAACTCATAGGTTTATTTGTGGGAGACGAATTTATCTATCTTGTAGACTTTTCTGTGTGAGACAGATTTGTTTATTAAAGTCTTCGACTTTGGGTCGTAGCAACTCTTGGTTGTGGGTGAGATCAACTAAGGGAATCAAGTACACAATATCATACTGGGATCAGAGGAGTAGGAGCATAACTGTACCTTGGATCAGTGTGAGATTGGCTGGGGTTCATCTAAAGTCCATACCGAAGTTAATTTGGAGTAGGATAGTGTCTGTAGTGGCTTAATACAGTGCATGTTTAATCTGGACTAGGTCCGGGGGTTTTTCTGCATTTGCGGTTTCCTCTTTAACAAAATTCTGGTGTCTGTGTTATTTCTTTTCCGCATTATATTTCGTTATATAATTAAAATAATACAGGTTGTGCGTTGTTCAATCAATTAGAATATCCGACCTTATTGGTTGTTGATATAAATTGATTGACACTTGGTATTGGTCTTTGGTACCATCCAAGTTATCTCTCTTTGATTAAGACTCACATAGTGTATTTGCTTGAGTAAATCAAATTGAGAGATTGAGATAATAACTCCTTGAGATATTTTCTATTGATTGAGTCTAATTGATTCTCTAGAAAGTAACTCGGAGTTGTCCATACAGATTGCTAATCGAAATATTGGGTGTGGTTGTTAGACCCCCGCTTTTTTAACGAGCGATTATATTAAACACACGTATTGGTAATCCAAAGATTTGCAATGAATAACAATACCAATAAACCTAGTGATTTCCCTTTCGATTTACAAAACAAGTTTATGAATGTACTTCCTTTAAACAAATGTAAAACATTGTTTCCTAGGACGAAATCTTCATCCATACCCATACATAATCACAATAACATTCATACGATTATGTTGATGTCTTGTATACGAAGTTCAAATGATAGACGTTATACTTCGTATTGTAATTCCCTAATACTATGTCTAACTAGAGTATTATCATTTACAGCTTCACAGTTATATTTTCAATATGCATGACTTTAAAGATACGTTAGGAATGAAACATTTCAAGTCAAATATTACTAACCTCAAGTGGAAGGATGATGTCGTCGATGTAGTTCTTTACTTATTCACATTCTTCAAGTATTCACGTAATACTTGTAAGTCTCATATCCTAGTAACTTTCTAGCTAACCTATACGAAGTTGACTCTAGTAAATAATCAAGCGACTCTTTTAATGAGTTTTGATTCACTAAAATATGACAACCAAACTTGACATACCAACGCTTGGTGGGTTCAACCGAGCTATGCTCTAACAATGTTATTTACTTAACTTCCGCCTAATAATTGTTTTATATTATAATAAAGTAAATACACTTGTGCATTAATCCTAATCACTTGATATTGATCCTATAGTAAATCGGTTTCAGCCCGTAACTATTATCAAGTGAATATCAAGTTGTCGTATTGTCTCGACTTTGTCCATAGATGATCACACTTGGTATCGTACTTATAGGTTGATATTAAAAGATTGTGGTGTATTTGGGTACGCTCGTCTTTTCATTATTGAATTAAGGTTTTTTCAATTTTTTCGTAGTAGTAATTAAGATTCGTTCTCTCGGAAGTTGTTAAGATTAAATTAAAAGGTTTAAATAAAATAATAAATAGAAGAGAGTCACTGGGTCATAGACTCCACCAAATTCACAACATGAAGTTCAATTATTCATTCTCAACAATTATCGCTCAGTGAATAAATAAAACATCAACTCTTGTTTTTCCAAAGTAGATCCTCAAAACATTAATTGTATCCCCTAAGCATAGATTATCTAAACAAATCATAACCTATCTAATTGAATCACAACTAATTTTATCGAATCATAAATCAATTCAAAATAAGTGCAAAAGTCAAATAGAAAATAGAATTAATTCACCCATGTGTGTAGTTCGGTTTCCTCCATCGACCCAGTATAGGGGTTTAGCTTCTCATGATAAATACACACTCAAAATATTTTTTTATAGCTCAAATGGTGTTTTTATTCAAGAAAACTAATAATACAATAAATATGCAACGCTGAACCGGCGTTACAAAATTCACTGTTACAAAAGATGTTGCAAATTTGAAATGAACATGCCAAACTGACTGTTACGAGTACTGTTGATAAACAACAGTTCTCTGTGACAATCAGTGGACGTCTAATTTCTTCTTCTTCTTCTCTGCATCAGCAGAGAAGTTTCCCTGCAACCTTCTATTCTCGCCCCCAACTCTCGATATATCTTCTATGACCCCAAAAAATCCTTTATATACCCAACATCAACTCATATCTCAACATTAACTCTCCAAAAATCTTCACAGTAAATCAATATTATTCGAGAATATTTTTCTTTATTTTCTCTTCATGTCACGGGATTCACTTTATTTTTATTCTTCTCACGCTGTTTTATACAAGCTAGCACACTCCAGCACGTTCTGATGCACGTTCCAGATTGAGTCAACACTAACAGAATCCCGTGTATCTCTCCGGCACAGTTTCGCGGGATGATCACGTCTACAACCCATTTATTTCGTTTCCAAGATCATTACCGATCCTGTTAGGACATAACAGGATATTTCAGAGCAATAATGGCGATTTAATCTCCCTTAACTCTCCAAAATCCTTCACAGAACTCTCGGAATTTCAAATAAATTTTCCCGCCAAAACTGTTTTTCACGAGTTAGAAGATGGCTGCCCCTTAACCAGCGATGGGGTGCGAATAGAAATTGGCGCCTGGGGTGCAAACAATGATTGGGGTGCCCCTTAGTAATTGAGTTCCCTTATCCAAATTAGGGTTCCGTTTAGTAGATGTCCTTCGGAGGTGTCTTTAACAGATTTTCGAGCGGATTCTTCTAAAACGTTTATTTGCCAAAAACACCTACAAACAAGTTTATTAGTAATAAAATGAGTCATAGCTAATGTATTTATGGGTGAAAATGCATCGCACTTTCGTGCTCATCAATTATTCCTTTGCTGTTTAGAATGCGATCCAAAGGACTTGTTATTCATGTGCGTGACTCTAGAAGTCGAAGGCGTTGGGATACTGACGAAACTAAGTAGCTAGGGGTAGTCTACTTGGTCTCAAATATACGAAGTTGGTATTAAATTTTATATAGCGGCTTAATTCAGAGAGTATTCAAAACTAGATAAGATCCCGGGGTTTTTTCTGCATTTGCATTTTCCTTGTTAACAAAATCTTGTGTTGTGTTATTTACTTTACTTTCGAATTGTAATTGTTTTATATTATAATATATTAAATACACTTGTGCGTTAATCCTAATCACTTGATATTGATCCTATAGTAAATCGGTTTCGGACCGTAACTATTATCAAGTGAATATCAAGTTGTCGTATTCTCTCGAATTTGTCCATAGACGATCACACTTGGTATCAGACTTATAGGTGGATAATTAAAAGATTGTGTTGTATTTGGGTACCCTCGTCTTTTCAGATAACTTAGTTATTAACCGAACTGAATGTGTATGTACAATCGCTTGTCTCAAAAATACACAAATAGTAAACATAATGAACTTTATTTCTCTTATCAGGCTCTAATTATTCCATAAAATAACTTAGACCTCCCTTTTAGACAAGACTCTAGGTTAGTTAACTAGTTTTTCTTTTCAAGGATTTCGATTAGACTTGAATAGCTGAATCCTACATTTGATAAGTCTAACTAAGATCAGAATTAACTTAATTAGTTTCTCTTATCCGGAATCAAATGGAGCAAACGAATAACCTCGTAATTTTTGTTAAGCAAAAACAATAGATACAAACCAAAATATTGACTTGCCATAGTTTTTCTCAATCGGAAGCAATTGAAACTAAGATAAACCAATGTAAGCACAAAAATTGCACCGAATTTTGTTAAGCAAAAACAATTGATACCAAACAATAAAGAAGATGCCAAATCATTAAGTCAATAAAATTGAAAAGTTTTTCTTAACCCAAATCAATTGAATCACAATAATCAATCCATACATCATAATTGAATATATCAATTGTATCGATTTTTTTTAAGCAAAAGCGAAATATATGCAATAAAATCAAGCTTTTCTTAAACATGAAAAACGATTAACTAACAATAAAAATAGTTACCTCGATTTCCGCATCCACTTCTTCCTAGAAAGATATATCATTTAAGAGCAAGTTCAATAAGAACTCTCCCCATGTTTGTTGCCATCCTCTCACAAGAACAAAAGAACAAAATCAAAAGAAATCTTTACCATAGAAAGGTTGAAACGGTTTTAACTAATGCGTGCCAATATAAAAAGTTCAAACGTTATGCTAAACACAACTTATGTAAACATAAATTAATATCAACATATTGTGACTTTTCACGCATGATTTTTAATCATATCACCTTATGATCCTTTGATAAATCCTACCTAAAAAGGCTAGAACTTAATCCCGCTAAATCAAAAAGCTAGCCACACAAATCATAAGGGCAACCACAATATGAGATCAGAAATTATGTTAATAAAAACCGAAACTAACATATCATAAATCGAAAGCATTAGCATAAAATATAATCATTCACACAGGCTATGCAATCGGAACTATCAAATAATGAAACAAAGATTGTAAAACAAATTTTATTCATTCATAATAATTGATAGTTTATTCGAAATAGACATGATACAAAATATCGAAATAAATCAACAATTTGAATAGTCTATTTCCTGGATCAAGTATTTCAGCATATGACTTAATCCTTAGTGGTGCTTTGATTGTTCACTGGGGTTTATTCAGTGTTCAAACTCTTGAATCATGTTTCAAGAGTCTTGTCAGCAATCACTTCTTGTTCAAGTTTTTCAACTTGTTGCTTCATGTCTGCATTATCATCTATTGTCTCTTCAATTCTATCATTTAGCCAATATTGATTTCGAACCGTTATTATGAGATTGATTCTTAGTTCTTCAAATCCATTGATAAAGTTTACCATACTGTCAGTAGGTATCCACTTGGTTTCTTTCGGATCTTGAAAGTTGAAAGCCAGAAGACATGACTTATCTTGGGATCTAGTAGAACTATCAGACTCATAATCAGGCATGTTTTTTTAAGATGGTATTCTTTTCCCTTTATGTATTGATTCCCAGACAATTCTCAACTTTAAGAGCTTCCTCCTTATTAGCCTTTGTAATATTGCGAGTTATTGGAGGCATGCTCAATGATTTAAATAAGAATTAATCATGGTTTCTTAATACAATCAAGAGGGAATTTTCTTAGAATAACTTTCGGACTGGAAATACCAAAAAGACTTCTGTAAATATACAGAGTGTATATTTTATTTCCACAAGATATTGTCTGAAACCCTCATGCTAGGAAGATTATAGGATAATATTAAAATTCAAAAATTTAATTAAACCATAATTACCGAAGACCGGTGATAACATGAACCTTTTTGAACAATATGGATTCGCAGTTACCCATTGTTTTTCGTATTTTTTTCTGATAGAAACACAATTCACGTGCTCTCGTTTTATGTGCTTCCTCATCCAAAAAATTATGAGCACAAAACTGGACGAGGGTGCACAAACTCCATACAACTAAGTTGTACCGGAGTAAGCCTTGTTATGCTTACAACGAGTATCAGAACTATTGTTCATGTTCCTCTTTGGAGATTTCTGCCCAAAGTATTTTCTCCCAAGAAGTTGATCTTTCCTTGTGATGCAAGTTTGATCATGAGGAGAAAATGAACTAACATGAGAATCTTCAGAGATAGATAAATCTCTTTTAATTCTATTAATGAGATTTTCATATGATCTTCTCATTTAAAGAATTTCCTTATAATTCACATCAGTTTGATCATCAGAAATAATTGTGGGATTTTCCCGAATCCATTTCTGATTTTTTTTGGCAGAAATTATCTACTTCCCTTTCTTCTGGAAATTTTCAGTATGTAAACTATCTTCATGTAAACAGAGACTGTTCCGACATGAGTGAGGTGAAACCTTTTTTCCAGAAGTGATTATCAACTCTTTCATCTGAGCTTTTTGAGTTGATTTTATCGGTTTTGGAATATTCTGTCTTTCTACTGAGGAATGATCTTTAAGTTTTTTAAGACAAGAAAGTTCTTTCAATACTTTTACAAGAGTGTTTTGAAGAAGCACAAGTTTACTGTCAAGTGACTGAAAGCTATATTCCTTATGATCACTTACACATAATTAATTCAAAGTTTCCTTTGAACTAGATTCCGTTTGATCATTAGTATACATAAAAGGAGGTTTGTCATTCTCTTCTGACTTGATGTAATTAGAAATACTACCTTCATCATCATGATCTGTTTCAGATGTGATCAAACATGTCTTGTCATCACGATCTGTAAAAGTTTGGTTTCTTCTTCCGAAGAGATTATAACAAAATTATTAATCAGAGTCATAGATTGAACCCCTTGTTCTTGAGAAAGTATTTATCAAGAGCTTCTACTTTGACAGAGAGATCCATATTTTGTTTGGACAGAATATTTAGTTGTATGTCTCTAAGAACAGAAATTAAGAGAACTACTAGGGGCAACCTTTTTCATTATTAGGTGAGGCATCCGTGTTAAACAACACTAGTACCCTTGATCGCCAACAGTTTAGTTTCTACCGCTCGGTAGAGACTCCATTGCTTAACCTTGTTACTAGGCGTGGCCGGTTTTCCAAACCACTGGACATGGCATACGAGGATTTGCCACCCAAATAAGAACCGGCCTAACTAGGTCGAGACTCGACTTGAGTTCACTTCAGCTTAGACATAATTCGGACCAAGTCTTTCTAATTGCTCTCTCGATTGCAACCAATGGCGGAAACACGAATCACAGTATCACCAGACATAACTGAGCTTCTGATAAATAAATAATAATAAAAAAAAACATAACTGAGCCACTAATTAGGTCACGAAATGGAATGGAGATCCATCAGCATCAGCATAAAGTAGGTCTAACCGACTATCTCTTCATCTGGTCGTCGTCGTGGTGCATCAACTTTAGGTAGAGAAACAGCAGCGATGCAACTTGAAGACCGTAGAGTTGATTGGGGGGTATTCAAAACCTGTTGTTGCAATCGATATTGCTTGGAGCTTAGCTTTTACAACTGTTTCTACTGGTCTTCCGATTCTGATGTTGATGATAGTGAGGAGGAAGAAAGTGAAGGGGATTCAAATTCTGGGAGTCGTTCAAGGTTAGTTGTTATAGAATCACGGATTGGAATGTATTCAAATTTTTATTTAATTTCATTTTGTTAAATCTCAATTAACCAATTTTAGATATTTGTTGAGAATTCTGAATTAAGATTTTTGAATTAGAAAGTTGTTAAGTCTAAAATAGTATTGATATCTCAGTGTCCTGCAAGCCATTCTCACATTTCCCTCTCAGTTGTCAACATTATCAAGTGAAATCTGTGTTAGGAATTTCAGTAGTTATCTGTTTGCTTACAGAATACTGAGGCAGGAACATGGAATCATTGAAAGCATAGAGTATTTAGAAACAGTACTCGCTTTATATATCTTGAAAACGATTTTTTGACTCGTTACTTTGAGCGAGTAAAACAGGAGTTACAGGACACACTTTATAACTTATAAACATCAATCAACCCTTTTTCTGTATTTAATTCTTCAGTGTTGTCCTTGCTCATTCTGGTAATGAATTGGCTTTTCAGTTTTGCTAAGCCAGGTGAATTCCTCAGTACAATAGCATCCTCTATGAGGTGGATAGCAGGACTCTAATGTGTTGTCTCTGGTGGTGAAGTCCTCTTGCAGAATGCTCCGCGTCTATATTGGTACACACCTTGTACCTGATGCAATTATTGAACTGATTAACTATAACTGGTTGCAATATCCTAGGCTGTCATACATTATTTTTTGCTTTCTTTTCGGAATACTCCCTATTTGATTATGTTGCTTCTTGCATGTTTTGTGAGGCATTGATTTTGTCCATTCTTTACGAAGGCCATAACATTCAAAGTGATTATAATATGGAAGACAAAAGAGTCTCTTTGATGGATTAAGACTTACAGAGGGCTTCTATCTCTGAGACTAACAAGTGCACTGTACACTTATGATGCATCATTGTTATTACTTTCTTATGAAAACACTTAAAATTCATGGGAATGGTCTTTTCTTCTTCTTGTTTTCCTTTTTCTGTATGGACAAGTACATATTATTAGACAGCCTTAGGTATGATTTTATTGACTTTAGAGTCGAACAGTTGATCTTGGTTTACAGATGTCCAGCGCATCCCTTCTCTTGATTTCTCGTCCTCCGAGATATACATGATACATCATCATGGGCGAAAATCCCTCGTTCGTGAATATACCTAATTTCCAAAGATACTGCAGTAACAAGTGAAGTAACTGATTTACCTGTTGTCTTATATACAATTCTCACAAACTACACCCTCCTTCCATTTTCTCATTTCACTATTTCAGTGAACAGATGAGAAGTTTCTAGTTCTTGCATTTGAAACTGTTTATATGTGCAGGTTGACTGTAGTTTTTCTGGGATTTGATGTATGTTTTGCCATCTCGTTGTGTTGCTTTGGCATGTGTCATTGGGATCGCACTTCGCTGCTGTTTACCTTGCATCATTGAATTTCTTTATGCTGAGGTAGGCCAGGTATGACTGAGAGAAGATCACCCATCCCCAAGTCCGTTGCACAAATCTATCAACTATTTAATTTCATCATATTGGGATTGATAAAGCAGGAAGGTGCGTCAGAAGCAGATCACAGTATGCTTCCAAGATATAGATTCCAGATCAGTGACAGCGAGGAGAAACCTAGCACAAGAGAAGGGAAAATGGTTCTTCTAATGAATGTTGGAGAATTGGCAGATGAACGTGTTCTTTCACAATGCGGTAATTGTTTCTTTTCTTTTTTTTTTCAAAAAGGAAAAAAGAATTTCAAAGGATCCTCAACAACAGACATGAAATTAGTCGGGAGCCGAGCAACAAGCTGGGCTCCAACCCCTTTTTGTAGTACCACACTTATCCTATGAAAAAGAAAATCTCCAACTCGCACATTAGCATCATAGCTGGCCATGTAGTTACGAACCTTAAGCAAACCCTTCCCACCAACACCATTCTTGCACCCATCAAAACCTTTAAAAGGGCATTGAAGGGGGTAGCAGACACAGTTGAGGAGCAAGGGTTTACAGAGGTGTTAACCCTAGACATCTGTAGGATCAGAATATTGTCACAGCAATATTCCTGCGAAATAAACAACAATGATATTGTGCGATAAATCTCAAAGTGACGTAAGGAATGACATATCTGATGAAAACGACAGAAACATGAGAAAAGCGTGACATTTACTGCGATGAATCAATAAAACTGCGAAAGATTAAGGCGGTGCAAAGCTGCGATGTATCGCAAGAACCCGAATCCGAAACTAAAGGGAATCTTAGATGTAAATGAGCTGTAATACACTATGTAAATGCCTATATTAAGGAAATGAATAGTTCCATAGAGGATGATGAATTTTTGAGTGCTAAGAAAGTTTTTAGGAGAGAAAATCTTATTAAGTGAATTGTATTCTTGATTACTGTAATTTTTTTAAGATCATATTAATAAAAAAAGTTCTTAATCTTCAAATTGTGTCATAAATATTGATAAATTCTTGAGTAGGGTGTAGTTGCAGGAATGCCCACACTACACCCTACTCAAGAATTTATCAATATTTATGACACAATTTGAAGATTAATAACCTTTTTATTAATATGATCTTAAAAGAATTACAGTAATCAAGAATACAATTCAATTAATAAGATTTTCTCTCTCCTAAAAACTTTCTTAGCACTCAAAAATTCATCATCCTCTCTGGAAACTATTCATTTCCTTTATATAGGCATTTACATAGTGGATTACGGACTCATTTACGACTAAGATTCCCTTTAGTTTCGGATCTCGGGTTCTTGCGATACATCGCAGCTTTGCATCGCCTTAATCTTTCGCAGTTTTATTGATTCATCGCAAAATGTCACGCTTTTCTCATGTTTCTTAAGTTTTCATCCGATATGTCATTCCTTACGTCACTTTGAGATTTATCGCAGAATATCATTGTTGTTTATTTCGCAGGAATATTACTGTGACAATATTCTAATCCTACATCTTGCCTCTTCTCATATCTTTTCTGCGAAGAAGATAAAGATCATGAGAATTTAAGTTTCTTGATTTGCCGCAACTCCTTGTCTTTTACCCGACAAAATTCCCTATTTTACGTTTTTACCGTTGACACATGTCAATCCTTACTTCTTTACCGATTAGCCCGGTTACCCATTCTTCATCTATAAATAGATGTCCCACTCGAGGATATGTCTTCTTTCACCTTCTCTCTTTTCTTTAACTTCTTCATTTTTTGTCTGCAACTTTTTCTTTCCTGGTATTCTTCCTGCTGCTGCTCTAATGGAAACTCAAAGGTAGGTTCTTATCTTGAATATTATTTTGTTCGTGTTACATCATTTCTATCGCCCGATTTTCTTTATAATCCCCATATTTTATTATCTTTTTCAGTAACACTACTTCTCAGACTAAGATTACTATCAAAAACCCTAACCCTAAGGGTCCTCAGAAAAAAGCGTGTTGGGAAGGCGAAGAGATCTGAGAATGATAAGGTAGTAAGAAACATCTATTTCTTTAAAATAACAATATTGTTGCCTCTGTTTCTTATCTACGTTATTATTCGCAGAGTGAAGAGAATATTTCTAGACCTCTTAAGCGTTCTCGTCAAGTTAAAGTTCTTTCAGATGAAGTGGATATTCTTGATTTTTTGCCTGCAAACCCTATTCCACTGCAAGATAAATCTTCTCCTTCTTCTTGCGTGAATTCCAATATTAACACCCATACTACTTCTTCATCAATTCCAAGTGAAGTTATTGATGCTAATATTTCCATCTCTAATAATCCCAATATTTTAAAAGTTACGATAGATGAATCTATGATGGTTGGAACTATGATGAATGAATCAACAACAAATAAACCTGCGATGAATGAAGCCGTGGTGAATGAAACTACGGTAAAATGAAGTCAAGCGGTGAATGATGTTGCGGTAAATGAGACTACGGTAAATGAAGTCTGCGGTGAATGATGTTGCGGTAAATGAGACTAGAATCGCGACTAATCAAGTTTCTTTTTCTACTCCTACTACCACGAATGATTCTAATCAAGTTCCTGCGATGAATGATGTTGCCAAAACCTCTTCCTCTACTTCTCTTCCTTCTTCCCAAGAAATAACAACAGGGTTGAAGTCGCTTTTCAAATATTATCGAAGTTTTGAACGATGCTATGAAATCTTCTACAGATCCTGCGAGACAGGATGTTTATATGATTCTAAGCAAGCATCTCGGATCTTGCGGTTCTTCATCTTCGCTAACTCGCTTTCAGAAAGTGAGGTTGAAACCTTGAAGAAGAACCTTCAAGCAAAAACTTTAGAATGTGAACTTCTCGATCATAAGCTTCGCATTCAATTGACTCGAAAATCTTGGCAGTTGAGAAATGATGATCTGAAAGGTATAACTTTCTTGCCTCTCTTTTGCCTCAAGAAATCTTTGTTTTCTATGTACTCAATTTTTCTTTATTTATTTGTTGACGCATATTTAGCTTCAAAACATAACCAATTAATGAAGATACTTGAATGGGAAACCATCGCCGATGAAGCCCGCATTGGGAAAGAGTCTTGGAAAAATCAATTTGATAGATTGAATATTCTTCACACATATTCAATTGACGAGATAAATAATCTTAAGAATGAGAATAACCAACTAATTTGCGAATGAGATTGCCTAAGTAATGAAGCCACTCAACTTTTGTATTCGCTAAATCAGACTAATTTGAAGGTGGAATCTTTATCAGATGAAAACAAAACTTTTTCTCAAGAGAAACGTAGCTTTGTGAATAAAACAATGATTTATTCGCAGCAATTGGGCAATCTTCAAAAGTTGTGTGACATCCAAGAGCAATCTCTTCGTGTATTGAAAGATGACATTAAAAAGATAACCGAATCATCTGTTGCTGAACAAGAGAAACGTATAAAAGGTAGATTAGCTCTAAGCGTAAAAGTCAACAATCTCAAAGATGACTATGCTCAACTGAAGAAATCCCATTCCTCCTTAAAAGAAGAAAATGCTTATCTTCTTTCTAAAGAGAAAAGTATAAAATCTCGTTTGAAAGGTAAAGTTGGTGATACTTTCGATGATACCATGAATCAATGGAAGAGTTGCTTCCTTAACATAATTCAAACTTTATCCTCGCAAAAGGAAGGTAGTCATTTTGACTGCCTCATCTATTAATTATTTCATTGTATTTTCCCATTTTATTTCTTGCGAGAATTCCATCTAATATGCAACTCTTCTTCCGCAGAATCTGAGAAGCATCTTCAAGCTTCAATCTCTGATCTGTCTACGAAGTTGGCCAAACTTCGCAAAAAGAATACCGCGCTTTCTAACTCTCGCAACATAGCATTGCGAAGATTTGACTACCTTGAATACTTCAAGGATATAGAGATCGAAAGGAAAAGAATTGCCTCCATGAGGCTCATTTAGGCGCTGAGGTTCTCGTAAACAATGTTCTATTCTCTCATTCTTTACCTCCTATAAAGATCAAACCCTTGGAGATAAATAATAATGAAGTTCCTCGTCTCATTGATGAAGATCTAAATTATTCAAGTGATGAAGAAGATTTTTCCGAAGATGAACAAAACCCAACTAAAGAAATAGAAGAAGAAGAAGAAAACCTTCCCAATGAAGCAGAAGAACAAAATCCTCCTCAAAGGGCAATCGCTAGTGATGGAGAAATAGAAGAAGAAGAAAACCCTCATAATGAAGCAGAAGAACAAAGTCCTCCTCAAAAATCAATCGCTGGTGATAGAGAAACTCAAACCGAAAAGATATTGCCGGTGAAGATAATAGTAGCAAACAAGAATGATGAAATTAAAGAAGAATACTCTTTTGAAGTTTTAAATCTTGTTTTATCATGTCTTCTGCGAAATATCTTGTTCTTTTCCCCAATCTGCGAATGATTGTAATTTCTGAATCTTTCTTCTTCCTGCTTCTTTTGCGAAATATTGCAATTTTTGTAACTCAATCATCTTCTTCGATTATATATTTTTATTAACCTGAATCTCCTATCGCAAATTCTTGTAACTTGATTGTCTTCTTTTTATTATCTTGATTCTTCTCAAGGAAGATAATGAAATATTGTTTTATAATCCCCATATTTGCCCCTCATAATCTTCCTTGTGAAGTACTAATATATTACCATTGTAAGAAATCCTAAACTTGCCTCTTGTTGTTAATCTGCAATATGATAAATGAAGTATCGCAAATAATTCTGCGAAAAATATGTTATATGCTTCGCAGATATAACCTCTCTTGTGGTCTTATTTCGCCTTCCTAGTTAAAGGTCTTATTATGCCACTTTTATGCGACAAGATCGCAGGACATTCTTACTTTCACATGTAATAATCCATTGATCTTGCCTTATCATTTATTTTGATCTCTGCGACAATATGATAAGTCTAAGCCATCTTGTGAGATTAATCTCTTTTTGCTTTTTAAGACTTATGACATTGCCGTCTTTGCGATTTATATCCTCTTATCATTGATTTCATTTATCTCATCTTTTGATCTTATCGCAAAAACTCATTGATCTCATCTTAACATTTCTTTTTAGGCTTTTTGGCATTATGTCAAAGAATATGATTTTGCCTAAATATTCTTGCGAATATAAAGTCCCATGACATTGCTGTTTGTGTCACGCGACAATATGACGGGCCTAAATATTCTTGCAAATATAAAGTCCCGTGACATTGCCGTCTTTTTTGATACACAGCTCCCTAATGGAGGGTATCGCCCTTATCTCTCCCCCTGGTTGCCCCTTCAAGGAGACGTACTTCTGCCATATAAGACTAGCTCCTCCCATCCGGTTCTAGAAACAACCAGTTGTTTTCGTAGCCTATTATCCTTTATGCCTATATGGCTTATAGTTACGAGACTACACCCTAGTGGGGTTTTCTTCGTGACGAACACATCGTAAGCCAAGACTTGCCATGGATGGCCAGGGTAGGTTCATCTGTCCTGGGCACCCACAGCTCAACCGTGTACCTCGGCGCCTTGATCATACTTTGCATTCCTTAGGAGAAACTCTCGGGCGCCCAACCAGGGTATAACCTTATATAGTTGGGAATCCAAGTTATCTCTCTCGGATGGATTTTCTATAATCCCAAATCTCCATGACTAGGTTCCAGCAGCAGTATAGCCTTTCCCATAGCCATGCAAAGAGATACCCCCCTTATGACGTACTTTAAGGACATTGCCTCTTACGGAATAGAATCCTCGAACTAGGGTGTACGCCACAAAGGTACGTCCCATTCTTATATGTTTTTAGGCGATTTGCGCCCGTCTTATGCATTTGCATTAAAATTCTTAATTATCTCGCAAATTATTGCGAAAAATTGCTTTGTATTTAGCCAACTTTATTCTTGTGAAACATCTCTTTTATTATCTCGTAATTGCTTGCGTATAATCCAGTCATCCTAGTCTTTCAAACCTTTATTGATAATATTTTCTTAGATATTGTCTATTCCATGGTCTGCCAAGTCTTTGACCCATGTCTCTTCCTTTTGGATCCATTAACTTATATGCTCCAGTTCCAATTATTTCTTTGATGATATATGGCCCGTCCCATTTTTTCGCTAATTTTCCTCCATTTTCTCGCTGATATTCTGGTGTTTCTCGCAGAACTAGATCTCCAACTTGGAACTCACGTTTCTTTACTCGCTTATTATATTCGCGAGCTAATCACATGGTAGTTCTCCATATGTTGTAATGCTTTTTCTCTCTTCTCTTCTACTTCATCAAGTTTGTCTAGAATCATACCAAAGACTAAGATTCTTTTCCCAAGCTTCTCTTTTTGTCGTAGGAATAGCAACTTCTGTTGGTAATACTGCCTCAACTCCATATGTTAAACAAAAAGGTGATACCCAGTTGCTTCTCTTCGTGTTGTATTATAAGCCCAAACTGCATTATGGACTTGTTGACACCATGTTCTATGATGCCCTTCTAACTTCTTCTTTAGGATATCTGCGATTGTTTTGTTAGTTGCCTCAGCTTGACCATTAGCTTGTGGGTATAAAGGAGTCGATTTTCCGCACTTTATCTTGAATGCATTAAGTAACATCTCTATATTTTGTCCTTCAAATTGTTTTCCATTATTTGACACCAACTCTGCTAGAGAATTCGAATCTGCAAATGATGTTTTCAAATATAAATGTAAAAATGTCCTTATCACGAATATGTTGTACTTCTTTAACTTCTGCCCATTTTGTGAAGTAATCTGTTGTGACAATTAAATATCTTTTTTGCCCTGTTCCTGGTACAAATGGTCCCACAATATCTAAACCCCACTTTCCAAATGGACAAACATTTTTTGAGGATGTTAATGTTTCACCGGGTGCATGTATTCTTTTTGCAAATCGCTGACATTCCTCGCAACTTCTTGATAAATTCTTTGCATCTTCATGCATATATGGCCAATAATAACCTTGCATTTTAGTTATGTATGCTAAAGATCTTCCGCCGCTGTGATTACCAGCATCCCCAATATGTAACATTTTTAATATTTGTTTTCCTTCTTATTGTGTCAAACATCTGAGGGAAGGCCCATTTAAAGATTTTCGATACAATATCCCATCTCTTAACTCATAATTTGTTGCTCTACTTTTTAATTTATGTGCTTCCAATCTGTTTCTTGGTACCTCTCCCCTTGCTAGATATGCGTGAATTTTCGCACGCCAATCTGCGATAATTCTACTTGATTCTTCGCCATTATTTTCTACTATCATTGCCTCGGCCTCCTCTTCCTCTTCTTTATTAATTGAAGGTGCTATGAGTGTTTGTATTTTTATATTTCTCGTGGTCGGGTCTACCATCATACTTGATATAAACGCAAAAGCATCTGCGAGCCTATTATCTCTTCTTGAAATATGCCTCCATTTGAGTTTTGGAATTTTCGCAGATAATTCTTCTACAAGTTTCTTATATTTTTTCAAAGATATAACATTAGTTGCATATTCCCCTTCAATTTGGCGAATAATCAATTGCGAATCACTGGTAATTCTTGCATTCTCCACCTTCATTTCTATCGCAAATCTTAGAGCATGTACTACAGCCTCATATTCTGTCTCATTATTAGTAGATTCAAATTCTAGTCGGAATGCAAATGCCATTTTTGCACCTTCTGGCGAAATAAAAACGACTCCCACTCCATTTCCTTCTCCGTTGGATGACCCATCTACCAATATCTCCCACCTATTTGGTTCTGTTAAAAGATCTCTAGGATCCCCATATTCTTCTTCTATATCCATCATGTCTTCTACAACTTCATCATCCTCCAAAGGAAATTCTGCGAGAAAATCTGCGACAATTTGAGATTTTGGCGAGGATAAAATTGCATATTGGATCTCAAAATGCCCCACTTGTGCGTTCCATCTTTCAACTCTGCTGATCTTTTTGAATTTTTCATTACTGATTCAATTGGTACTTTTTTAGTACTTTGATTTTATGCGCTTGGAAATATATCACGAAGTTTAGATGCCGCATAAACTAACGCAAGAATTAGCTTTTCAATCTTTGAATAGTTTTTCTCCGCAAGATTGAATGTTTTGTTGATGTAGTAAATTGGTTTTTCAACTCCTGCGTCATTTCGCAAAAGTACTGCGCTTAAAGCATGTTGAGTTGTCGCAAGGTACATCAAGAATTCTTCTCCTGGTTCAAATTTCAGAAAAAATGGATATGTTCATCAAATATTCCTTAATTCCTTGAAAAGCTTTCTCACATTCATCTGTCTATTTAAATTTTGTTCCCTTCTTTAATATGTTGAAGAAATGCTTGCATTTATCTGATGATCGCGAAATAAATCTTCCTAGTGAGGCTAAAATTCCATTCAATTTTTGCACATCTTTTATCTTATTCTTTGGAGTTGGCATATCTCGAATTGCTTGCACCTTTTCAAGATCAACTTGTATTCCTTCTTTTGATACAATATATCCCAAGAATTTCCCGATGATACTCCCAAAGTACATTTCTCAGATTTACTTTGATATTAAAAAGCCGCATCTGATCAAAAATTTCCCTTAAGTCTTGCACATGATTTTTAGCTTCTTTGCTTTTTACCAACATATCATCCACATATACCTCTAAAGTTTTATGTATCCATTTTGCGAACACCTTTTCCACCATTCTTTGGTAAGTTTCTCCTGCATTTCGTAACCCAAAAGGCATATTTGTGTAGCAATATAATCCTCTAGGAGCAAAGAATGCAGTATGTTCTTGATCTTCTTCCGCAAGTGGGATTTGATTATAGCCCTTGTATCCATCTAACGAAGTCGATCATTTCCTGCGGCAGATTCCACCAGCTGCGGGATATCTAGCAAGGGAAAACTATCTTTGGGACATGCTTTATTTAGATCAGTAAAATCGATGCAAATTCTTATCCCCTTATTTTTCTTGGGAACTACTACCATATTGGCGATCCATTCTGGATATTTTGCTTGCCTTATAATCCATGCGTCAAGCATCTTCTGCAATTCTTCTTCTATCTTGGCATGATAAGTGGTCGCAATCTTTCTTATTCTTTGTTTGAAAATCGGGCGATAAAAATGATGTAACACGAACAAAATAAGATTCAAGATAAGAACCTACCTTTGAGTTTCCATTAGAGCAGCAGCAGGAAGGATAACATGAAAGAAAAAGTTGGAGACAAAAAAGGAAGAAGTTGAAGAAAAGAGAGAAGGTGAAAGAAGACATATCCTCGAGTGGGACATCTATTTATAGATTAAGAATGGGTAACCGGGCTAATTGGTAAAGAAGTAAGGATTGACATGTGTCAACGGTAAAAACGTAAAATAGGGAATTTTGTCGGGTAAAAGACAAGGAGTTGCGGCAAATCAAGAAACTTAAATTCTCATGATCTTTATCTTCTTCGCAGAAAAGATATGAGAAGAGGCAAGATGTAGGAACAGAATATTGTCACAACAATATTCCTACGAAATAAACAACAATGATATTCTGCGATAAATCTCAAAGTGACGTAAGGAATGACATATCGGATGAAAACGACAGAAACATGAGAAAAGCGTGACATTTCTGCGATGAATCAATAAAACCTGCGAAAGATTAAGGCGGTGCAAACTGCGATGTATCGCAAGAACCCAAATCCGAAACTAAAGGGAATCTTAGCTGTAAATGAGCTGTCATGAGATGTAATCCACTATGTAAATGCCTATATAAAGGAAATGAATAGTTCTAGAGAGGATGATGAATTTTTGAGTGCTAAGAAAGTTTTTAGGAGAGAGAAAATCTTATTAAGTGAATTGTATTCTTGATTACTGTAATTCTTTTAAGATCATATTAATAAAAAAGGTCCTTAATCTTCAAATTGTGTCACAAATATTGATAAATTCTTGAGTAGGGTGTAGTGTGGGAATTCTTGCAACTACAACATCAAACCCTAGGAGAAAAAGAAACTATCTGCCAAAGGAGTTGGAGAAGATTACACGCCAAGAGTGGTATCAAAACGTAGAGCAGAAGTAGGAGGAAAAGATGAGGAGTCGAAAACGAGAGGAAGGGATTACCAGGAAATGGTTTGATCAGATGAAAACCAATATCCTGTACATCTCTCACAATCGCCGGAACGGCCCCTCCGAGAATCTTGGAAATCAACTTTGGAGTTGGATAGTCCTTTTGGTGCTAATAAGTTTTATCGTTCTAAGAATATAATTTCCAACAATTATTGCACAGCAATTCTGCATATGCCTCACTTCATATATGATGATGGAGCTGAAATTCATGGCTTGCCATGCAATCATCAGTTTCATGAAATATGCATCTTGAAATGGTTTAAGATCAATACCTCACTCCCCCTCTCAAGTTCAATGTTTTAAAGGGAAGCAATAAACAAGTCTGAAAGATATTAATACACCAAGAGCAAGACCAGATTTCGTGTATGTAAAAAGGGTAATTACATAATTTTGAGCTTTTTCTCAAGTCTTTTCCGCTATCTGTTGTCTTATTTCATATTTTGTTTAACTCAGATTGTTACTTGTAATAAGTAATCTTTTGCATTTTATGGGTGAGTTTTTGAATAAAAGACCATTATTTATACATTATTTATACTCCGTCCGGTTCAAAAAGATAGGTTCGATTCCTGTGTAATTTGTACACAAGAATAATGGGCAATTTTTTTGAAACGGAGTTAGTATTCAAAAACTCTACTGCAACTGGCATTGGATCAAGAATTCCCAGACAATTTTTTTGTCTTCACCTTGCATCAAAAGAGGAATCCCCAAATACCAAATCCCATCAATTTCATATCCACAATGCTAGAAATATTAGATCTGTGAGCAGTACAGTAGAGGTGTGCTTACCAAAGAAAAGGGCAGATTTTTGCATATTAACTAGTAACGTAGATAATTCAAAAAGCTTTCCAAATATACTCATTTTATAACAATCCGGTATGTATTTTGAAAGATATCTAAGTTTTAAATTTGTTGATCTATTTTTAAAACAATGGCACTATTGTAAATATACAAATATTGATTCAATGTACATTTTTACCCTTGAATACATGTGTAATAGTGGTTGATATTTAAAGTCATATTAGTTTTATCAGGTATAGACCAAGGCTTCACCAAAAATACCTCTTTTCTTTATATAGTACTAGGATAGGATAGGATATGACCCATACAGTAACATCCCGGGTTTTGGTTTGTTGCTGTTACCAAGGTTTTTAAAGCGTGAAGCGGAGCATGAAACATTTTTAATTTTTAAGAAGCGAATCGTATGTTGAAGCGTGAAACGTCGCTTTATGGTTGATATTTGAAGCATCAATGAATAATATTAGTTGTTCTTAGGTAGGTGTTAAATGTAAATTTAAGAAGATAATACTCTTATATAATTAATATATGTCCAATTATCACCAAAAAACCAACTGTGGCTCGGGAGTTTAGTACTCTATAAGTGATGGGCAGGTGTAGGGTTCGAATCCTCTCTCTTTTAAAAATTTTAGGCGGGAGTTTTTTTAGGGAATCTGCCGCTTCACAAAAGATTCGCTTCACTTATGCGATTCGAAGCGTTTTGGGACATTGTGGAGAGCGAAGCGTACACTTCGAAGCATGGAGCGTACGCTTTTAAAAACCATGGATGTTACTGCATGATTTGACCTTGTTTTGCATAAGGGTGTTCCTTTATATACCCCTAGAAAATACTAACGATACCCCCATTAATTAGTTATGGAAGTTAAAATTCGGTTAATATAAAAGTTATCAAATTATTTCGATATTTTGATAGTGATACCCCTTCCTAAAATAAAACAGAAAAAAAAATCATTTATTTCTTACTCAGTAAACTCCAAATCATAAATTTTATCTTCTTCATTTTTGTTATCTTCTTCGACTATTCATACTGATAACAAAAGATATCAAATTATGCTAAAATCCGGGGAAATCAATAATTTATACCCATGCTTCCATTAAAATTTCAGAAATGAAATTTCACATGTTAACAGTATTGGTTTTTGTGCTCATACATCACATGCAAATTCCATGTTCTAGCATGATCTAGCCTTTGTTGATTCATAGGCCAACTGAATACGTTTTTTCCAGTACATGAGTTAGCTTGAAAACGTTCTGTGTAGTACACAACTACACACTAGTTATTAAAGGGGAGCACAAGTCACCAAACCTTTCTTCATCTATCAGCTTCAACAATGGCAAAAAAAAGTCAATCTATCATGTATATCTCATGGTCTAGATGCCTTGTAAAAATCTTCTTCCCCACCACTACCTTCTTCATCTATTTATTAGTATATTTTACAGTCAGAGAAATGGAGCTTCAGATACACCGTTTTGATGGCGGAGGAAGAAGAAGAATTTTCGATTGGTAGTTGCGGTCGATTGGTAGTTGCGGCATAAGACTACCATGTATCACAACGAAAGATATGATAACTTTCCCACGTAATCCTTTAGCCGAGGATCATGACTTTATCATTCTTTCTTTGATAAGATGGCAGCAGGCAAAAAAGAATTTCCGCTGGTTAATTCATCAACAAATTTTTTTTTTTATGAAACGAAAAAAACAGACAATAGTCCAAAGTTTGAAAAATGGGATTGTAATTTATATTCGTATGTTCCCATAATGATATAAAAAGGTTACATCTCGAAGTGTGATTAAAATTGTTACGAAGAAGAAATTTATATCTCTAGGGGGTATATGAATTTAGTAAAACTGATGGGGTAGGTAAATAAACTTTGGGGATACGTAAATAAAGGGGTATCATTAGTATTTCTAGGGGTATATAAAAGAACACCCGCATAATGTTACCACAACGGCATAGGCGTATATTTTGCTGTGAAAATTTATCAAAACAAATATATTTTGCTGTAATGTATCCATTTGGTCTTATTTTTATTGGGTGAAATCTCCAAAATTGCTTTCGCTACTGTTTGTGGTGTCTCAACACGGTCGATCCATGTCATTAATTAGTACTCCCTCCGTTCCCTTTTAATAGGTTGGTTTTTATAAATAAATGTTTCAAAAAAATAAGCTGGATTCCTAATTGGTAAAGTCAAATATTACTTTAATTTTCTGGGACCACTTATCTCTTAACTTTTTTTGAAGACAAGTGTCATGTGGGCCATTTCACTTTACTTCTTTTGATGACAAATGTCATGAGGACCATTTCAGTTCATTTCTTTTATTGACAAGTGTCATGATGACCACTTTCAATGATTAGTTCTCTTAATTTCCTTAAATTTCTCTAAAAACAAAACCAGCCTATTAAAAAGGAATGGAGGAAGTAATCATTACCACTATTCTATGACGGATTACGTTTTGTATTATAAAAATAATTAGTAATCATTCATTTTTTGGGACCTCGAAATCTAGTTTTCAACTCACAAATGGCGGTCCGCGAGTTATAACCCCAAATGTGTCACTATTCATATACAAAAACCCCATTTAACATAAATTGTCTATATTACCATTTTAGTTTAAATCACCCAACAAAAATAAAAATCAACCCCACCTTTAATTTTTATTATATTCTCACCACCAACAACAACACACCACAGCAGCACCACCACCGCACCACTACCACTCACCACCACCGCCGACCACCGGCGCCACACACCGGCGCCAACCACCACCAACGTCGTCGCCGCCACCGCCCACCACAGCCGACCACCACCATCACCACAGAGCGCCGTCAACCACCACTGCACCACCACTGTCATTTCACCACCACCACCACCGCCACCGTCGCCGCCACCGCTGCCTACCATCACCACGCCACCACCACCACCGCGCCGCCACTGTGTCATTGCACCACCACTACCAGCCACCACCACCAGTCAGCACCACCACCATCCAACTACCGCCGATCACCAACGCCGTCGACCACCACCGACCAAAACCAGCACCACCACAAATACCTACCGTACCGCCACCAGCACCACGACCGCCCACCACCACCGACCAAAAATTAGATGAAACTGGTTTTGGTTTTATTATAGATATGATGAAACCGATTTTGGTTTCATCATATTATACATGTTCATTGATAGAAAGACATCATTGAAATGTCATGATTGACATGGCATGCCTAAATGCTATTTCGCAAAGCTTCGAAAACACTAACGGATGAAACATAACTAAACAAAGTAACCTTAGTCGAAGATCGATCCTATTTCCGGAAACGCATATATAAACAACTATTGTAACCACAAAAATCTAAGCAATCCATTCAATATCGCCACAAAATTGCAAATATGCAGATGCAACATAACAAAGTATACAAGATAAAAATATATTGAAGCTAGGCAGAGCATCGGTCAACAATGAAGCTTGAACGACTCATCCAAGGCTATACAATAAGGTAAGTGCATAGTGTGTTGTTTCACATATATATTAGTCATAGTCTAAGAATGAGACAAGATGGATGGAATTGTGCAGATCTTAGTTAAAAACTCATGGTGATGAATTTGCCAGTGTTTTGGCCATTAACGCGATATCAAATCTAATTCTTGTTTCCAATTATCAAATCTAATTCTTGTTTCCAATTATTAAAAACTCACAGTGATGAATTTACCTGTTTCCAATTATCAAATCTAATTCCTCCACTCAGTATATCAGCTCTTGTTGTATGACTTCACACTGGAATAATGTAATCTGCAAATTCACAACAAGGATATTTAAGCGAATATAACGGTAATTGTACTAAAAACTAGAACAATGAAACATCTGTATTATTAAGTACCCATCACTATATTTGATCTATGCTAAATTATAACAAGTTGAATCCATTAGTTCTTTCACTTTTGTTCATGGTTCTTCTGCACAACATAAACATACTTCAGCACAATATAAACATAACAGTTCATCCACAAAAATTAGCAAAAATTAGATGAAACCAATTTTGGTTTCATCATAAATAATATGAACCATAATTAGTTTCGTGCAAAATGTCGATTCAACTGTAAGAAAAATTACAAGAGGTACTTATTAAACAAAACGAGAACCTATATCAATCGAAAATGGTTAATGTGTAAGAATTTATTACATGATAATACATGTTTACCAGTACTATAAAACAAGTTTAAAAAATTGATAAAACAAGTCTAGTGTCATCAAATGACAGATTTTTTCCACTTTGTACTACATTTCTCGCCCCCTAATCCAGAGACAGGTTCCAAAATATATAAAGTTAAGATATATCACTACTGAAATACCTCTACCCATGAATTAAAAAACGTACGATACAAAATTTACAAGTTTTACTGCAATCTAAGTTTATGGATCAGTGTCTCTTAAAGTTAACCATATCGCAAACCCAAAAATCCCATGACCAAACTTGCAATTTTAACAAATCATGAAATCAAATGCGACTGTCCATCTGCACTGGTAATCGGGTTTCATGATTTCTAACATTCAATCAAAATTACACAGTGCCTATAGTTGTCAGAAATGCAATTGGTGCAATTTTCTGAATTCCCCAAACAATTATGAAAAATTAAATAATGGGGAGCATACACTACCATTCTACCAAGAAACCATTATTTAAATAAAATAGTGTAATAAGTTTTAAGAATACATACCTAGCTTATGATTATTCAAAGAGAATGATTTCGTTCACTCACCTACAAGTATCCCTTTTCACTAATTATAGTGTTTTGGGTCTACACCTCCAAAAGACTATATCGCCTTTATCCTCGTGTTCGACATCTCGATTTAACTAAAATATCTCCACGTACCAGACCTTGAGCATCCGTGTCGTGCCTACACAATCAAGAGAATCTTGTTAGGAACAAATCCATTTTTAGCCTCAAAAACTGAAAGTTTTCTTCTTTTCGAAATCGACAAAAATTAGAAGAAATCAATTTTGGTTTCATCATAAATAGGATGAAACACTGTTTCCAAGAACTTGCAATCATTGGATATAAATGGATACACATACGAACACAATAACTACATCAGGAAAATCATGTATCCCACTATGCAACTGTCCTTTCCAACACTTTGTGGGTGAAAAAGAGTGTTAAGCAAGTGTTACTTAAAACACAAACACGATAAGATAGGGGGCGTACACAGACAAATGATTACCAGTGGCCGGTATTTAAGATAAGAATATCACGGAAGCTTGGAGCCTCTGCCCATGCGCCATCTGGAACAACAACATCAACTATGAAATCTTCTTTATATCCAAGAGATTCTAGCACACCGTCATTTTCATTGGCCTGCCACCTATACATAACACACATGAAGGTAGTATTCATAACCATGATATCTATATCAACTCAACGTCCTCACTCTATCATGAAACAACAACAACGCACATAATTTAAGAACTAAAAAAGAAAAATAATCCTTCTACATCACATGAAGACATTCCTGTTCAAGTTAAGGAAAGTTTGTGTGTGTGAGCTAGAGAAAGTTCAACTTGATTAGAAATATCAAATGCAAACATCATAAATCAGAATCCCACTTTATGCGACCTGACGCTAGTCAGATCCATGCCTAAGGGATGTACTTTTTTAGTTTTTTCATGAAAGTGCACATTGTAATGTCTCCACTGCACTACAAAGAAATGGTAGTCAATTGGAGGATAAAATGTCACAATCTCAACAACCTATGGGAAAAGAAAAACAAGATGCACCATGAAATGTTGCCAAACAGGATCAAGTTGATGATCTCAAAAGAATGATCTCTACTTGCAATTAATACAGAACTGTTATAGAAGTAGCAATGTAAGTGAAATATTCATCTGGCTGATGACCACAAAACTTAAAAGCCTTGTGGAAAGCACCATGTTAATCCAGGTTGCAAAGATGAAGGTGCAGTTGTCAGATAGAAAAATGAATCATTTTTTTGCTGTAACCTTAAACTTGACCAAATCTCCAATAATACTACATCTAAAATGGAGTATAGCAAAGGAAAACATACACAATAAGAATTCAGAAAGCAAGAAAAAATTGAGAAATTTTTTCAAGATTCATCCAGTTCCTTTAAAATCTGAAGGTACACATATGCTATATGAAAACGAAATTGGTATTAATTGAAATCAAACCAAAGTTGGTCTGAAAACCATTTTGACAAATCCAGTTTCAGTTCTTACCAAATTTTCGGTTTCATTTTCAGTTGTCTGTAACGGTGTTGCTTGTTATTAGTGGTGGTGAAGAAGGAGGGTGGTGGTGACAGTGGCAGAAGGCAAGATTAAAGTAAATTTAGGGCATGAAATTGAAAAAAATTGTTGGATCCAATTCCTCAGACCCTTGTTAGGAACATCACCACTTCATCATCCCTTCCTTGAAAATCGATCTCAATCATCAATTCGTCACCAACCCATCTCTTTTCTTCTTGTTCTTAAATTGTAGTTACAATCGCAACCCTAATTTCAACAATTTCTTCATCTAATCTTACAGAAACATCACCAGATTCACCTGTATTTCCTTCTGAATTTGAAGATGAAACTATGGTTAGGGTTTTTATTATGGTTGTTGTGACGTTGAGAGGAGTTTGGGGTGGTGATTTTTACGGTGGTGGTAATGGTGTTGGTGGTGAAGAAATTGAAGGAGGCAGAGGAGGGTGGTGGTAGTAGTGAGATACGAATGTGCAGTAGTGTGGTCGGAGGAGAATAAAGTTGTTGCTGGTAGTGATTGTGGTGGGGAGAAGGAGACCAAAGAATGAAGAAAAAAAATGAGAGAAAAAGAAGAATGTAAAAAGGTATGTTTGGCTTTTTCTTTAAATAACAAAAAACTAAATTTGATCATAAATATTTGACCTAGGATTTTTGTGTCACTTTCTAATGAAATTCTTTTAATTTATTAAAAATAATATGGCTGGATTTTTTGTACCACAAAGTTGGTCACCTAGGTGTTTTGTCACTAATTTTGTGTTATAAAGATAAATTAAATTCAGTTTCAAAAATATATATATTTTTATTTTTTTGTACACTAACTTAAATGGCCATGAATTATATCCACTTGCAATTAACAACAAAGTACATAGACATATAGAATGATATCATAGGAATTCCTTTCTTTTCTTTTTGTTTGCTCGATCAGCTAAAAACACTTGCATTGATAACCTAACAGACGACGGAACAAAGAGGATTACAAAATGAGAGCAAAAACAATATAACTAAATAAAATTTCCAAAGCTACGGGAAAATAAGATGCACAGACATGGATCGTGGGTATTTAGTTATAACATACAAAGTTCTTAATTAGCATAATAGCATTTGCAACCATATTATCGAAATTTTTCCCCCGACATTGATCTTAGCCATTGATTTAGTAAGTGAGATGATGTGGGGAAAACAAGGGGCCTGTTTGTGTTTGTTATGTGAGGTGGTGGAAAGGAATGGGGATATGAAACATTTTCGCGCGCAACATTAACAAAGGCTGCCCCGTCCCCTTAGCAAGCTTCTTAACTTATTTGATGGCTATTGCATATAAATTATTTTTTGATAACTGGTTAAACAACATGTACGATTATGCATCTTACATGGTGTTAGCTACGGAAGGCAAGTTTAGTAGCTTTTAGTGATATGGATATGGGCTTGTGAGTTTTCATATTCAACCGTAAATAGTTTAGAACGTTATTTTGGGCACCCTTCTTTTTTTGAGGGGACCATGATGTTATTTGGGGTAGGGGTGCCCTAATCTAATACTTTTTATATTACCTAAAATACCCTTTTAATTATCTTTTGGTTTTGATTAGTGAAATAATTATTAAAATGATTAATAAAAAACTGATTAGTGAGATTAGATTAAAACATGAGTTATTAAAAATGAAATTGAATTTTTTAGAGGATAAAGTTAGAGAAGAAGAAGGAGAAAACCATGGAAAAAAACATTATTTCACATTCACTAAGTTTGGGAATTCTTGTGATGAAAGCTCATCTGATTCTTCATCTCCATTAACTCCTAGAGTATTTGTTAATCTTCACAATGATCCGGATATGAGTAATTTCTTAGATGGTGAATGTATTCTTCCACAAACTCAATCTCAATATGAAAATGATGGATTTTATCAACCACAACCGGAGGAAGATCATTTGGGTATCCAGGTATGCTCCAAACTTAGCTAATGTTGGTCTAGTTGCTCCAAATTTTCAAAACAAATGTACATTTTTTAAGTAGTTCGGTTAAGAAAGGTGAAGAACATCTAACCGAACTCATCTGGATATGCAGATTCGATTCTGAAAGGTGAAGAACATCTAACCGAACTCATCGGGATATGCAGTTCGGTTACATTAGACAAACACGCAGATAACCGAACTATGCATTGATGGAAGTTTGATGAATTCCAGTGTAATGTTCGGTTGTTTCGCAACCAATACACACTAACCAAACTTAACGTAAATTTATGATTTAACTTAATGTACAAAGTTCGGTTGCTTTGCAACTATTAACCAACCGAACTTTATGTAAAACTAATTAAACTTAGCATACAAAGTTCGGTTTGTTCGCACACTTCCTGTAAAGCCACTATCTAACCGAATCCGTACAAAATATAAGAGTACACTAAGTTATGCGAGTTCGGTTATTTCGCATACTTGATCCCAAGAGCATACCTAACCGAACTTAAGAATCCCAAAAAATGAATAGTTCCAGTGTTGTATTCGGTGACCTATGTAAAATATATTGTAACCGAACTACATATACTTTATATGTTCGGTTATATGGCCTTTTGGTTTGTTCACCGAATTTGTAGTTCGGTTTACGCGCTTAAATTAATAGCTTACTGAACCCGGTTGTGATTGCAATTGATGTTGTTCCATTTCTTGTAGATTGAATGCCAAGATATACCAATGGATGATCAACCTTCTCCAATTGGTATCTTGTACGAAGATACATCCCATCACTATGCCAATGATTTGGTATTTGATCAACCTATTGATGCGAAGAATTGGGCTAGAGAGCATGCCAAGAGAGCCATGTGCGTATCAGTTTTGAATGGAAAAGAAAGCAAAACTCGTTTTGAAATGGTTTGCGAGAGAAGTGGAGATCCGGATGCTAGCCACAAGAGGAAGGGGTATGTGTATGAAGGAAAGACGACGAGGAAGAACACAGTGTGCTCAAAGAAAATAAAATGTCCGTTCAAGCTAGTTTTTAGTTACTCAAAACTAAGGAAAGGATGGGTTCTATCGATGGATAAGGTGGTAGGTAATCACAACCACCATCGTCCGGAGCATCTTGAAGGACATGCAATGGCCGCAAGGCTGACTCCTCAAGAAAAGGAGAAAGTAGCTAAATATAGGAGATTGCGTATTTCCCACTGGTATGCTTCGCTTATTAAAGGATGATAACACGGAAAACGTATCATCCCACCACCATTTACAATGCAATTGAGTCAATTAAAAAGAATCAATGGAAGGATAGAAAAGTCATGCAACAATTGTTTATGTTGGCTGAAGAGAAAGGCTACGCGGTTCAAAAGAAGCTAGGTCAGGGTGAAGAAATAACTCATCTCTTCATTGCTCATCCGAAGAGTGTTCAACTGTCTCAATCCTTCCATGAAGTTCTTATAATGGATTGCACTTACAAGACAAACAAATACGAGATGCCATTGTTGAACATTGTTGGTCGTACGTCGACGAAGTCACCTTTTAAGGGCTAGAGTTCGGTTTGCAATTAGAAACTGACTATTTCTTGCGAAAAAACCGAACTCGACATGAATGACATTAGCACTGAGTTCGGTTAGTAGTTGTCTAAACAAAAAATTGCGATTTCACCGAACTCGACATGAATGACATTATCACTGAGTTTGGTTGGTACAGCTATTTTGCTAAACAACCGAACTCAAAATTCTATGAAATTAGGGAAGAGTTCGGTTTATAAGTTTTCTTGCGAACAAACCGAACTCAACATATATGCAATTAGCAAGGAATTCGGTTCGTAGTTCGATAAACAAAATATTGCTAATCAACCGAACATACTACATAATGTTCGGTTAAATGATAGTTCAACATAGTGGGAAAATAACATCAGTTCGGTTACATAGGTTTTTTTTTTTGTTTTCTTTGTAATGTTTTGATTTCGGTTGAGAAATTGTTTTCAAATATTGTGCGAACTAACCGAATTGTTTTGACAGAGTTCGGTTAACTGAGAACTCAAAGTAGTGAGTAAATTAGTTGAGTTCGGTTGGAAAGTGAAATTATTTTTATTTTGGTAAAATGGGAAGTGTTCGGTTAGAAGATGGTTTTTTGAAAAATTAGCGAAATAACCGAACTGAATAGTTCGGTTACATATTTTTCAATCATAATTAACCGAACTGTTCTTCGTGTTCTTCCTTTCAGGAAGTTCGGTTACAAAACCAGGGTTTTTGGGTTCCGACTACTAACCGAACCTAGCACTGTTACTTACATTCAAACCCTATTTTGATGATTTCTATTCAATTAAACGAACCAAAATCAAATTAAAACTAATGGGTTTGGTTAAAATTACTATGGATCTTTCCCATGCCCACTTCGGGTTGAATCTCCAATTCTTCTTCCGTTTCCACTACTTTGTCAATCTCCAATGAACTTTTCTGATTTGCTAGATGTCCTAATGGGGGACCTTTTCCTGTTACTCGTTTAGTTTTCTTCTTAAGAACCATTCTTATACTCGATTGATTAATCGACGATGAAAATTTTATAAATCGACGATTAATCGATGAAAACGATGTTGAGAAGAAGAAGAAGAAGAAGAAGAAGAGAAGACCCCAAGAAGAAGAAGGAGGTAGGGTCTGATTTTTTTTTTTTTTTTGTTAATAGGTTATATTAGGTTAATCGAATTTTTTTATATATTAGGTTAATCTAAAACCGTTTAATTGATAATCTTAATTAGGGTTCGGGGGCAAATTAGTAAAGTCCACGTTTTAAGACACCCCTTACAAATGTAGGGTAGTGTGCCTTTAAAAAAAAAGGGTCCCCTCAAAAAAAGAAGGGTCCCCAAAATAACGTTCATAGTTTAGGAGGAAATAATTTTTTATGGTTTTCTTCAGGGCCAAAATGATGAAAAGAATAGCCTGAATAGAAATTAAGGCTTTTGTTGTAGTTGGCATGCAAGGAACCAAAAAAAAACATTCAAAATTTGAAGAGACATGTTTTTGGGCATACCAAAAAATTACCGGGCATATTCAAGGTTCGGCTCACAACTTGTGAGCCGAACCTAAACAAAATGTATGCCCAATAATTTTTTGGTATGCCCAAAAACAGCCCTCAATTTGAAAGGTGTGGTCATAAAAGGTGTAACAAATTAAGGCTTTTACTGGTGACGAAGTCAGACTGATCGCCATGAAGTTCATTGAAGACCATGATGCATCTCAAATAAGCCAGAGGTTTTACAGTACTATCATCTACCACCAACACCCTTGAGTGTACCGAGATCATAATGTAATAGGCTCTGAGTGGTGTCTCAGTCTCTCCTATAGATATATAGTCACCCATCAAGTTATTTCTAATTGGACAAAAAAAGACATTGCTTCGAATTTAATTTACAGTTCTTGCATAACGTGGAATCTACAAATTTGTTCCGCGCCTGTCTAGCAATGCTTCACTTTGTAGTGAAGACTTTTTATCCAAGAGAAAAACAGATCTTTAAAGTCACTATGTCACTGCAAAAGAACCGTGACAGCCATAATTTGAGTTGTTTCTATAAAGATCACATTGACAGCTGCTTGTATTATCCTTAGAGCCAAGGCCATCCAAATCGGGATGTGGAGCACATCTGGGTGACTACTTAATGCTAAACAGCATGAAAATAGGTTGGTACCCCTTTCAAAAATGGCATTGAAATCAACAAAAGAACACCTCTACATTTTGTTTGTTTCGGTGGATCTAAAGAGAAAATATTCATCTATTTAATCATTTTCCTAGAATAAGGCTACCGGGCTGGGTTGCACAGACACGGACGCGTAGATGTGGACACGACACGACACGACGCGGATGCAGACACTACAAAATTCTCAAAAAACTAGGATGCGGACACGTATATACATATTTTATTTATATATATAATTATGTATTTATACAGCAAAGTCAAGTGTTTCGATCCTAAAAATTAGAAAATAATGCTATATGTGTATAAATTTCAAAAGAAAATGAACGATCGTTTGTTTATACACGCCGAAGGTCAAACAATCAATCACTATTAAACATATGGCACAATCAAATTGTATTCTTAGGCTGGCTCTTATCATAGTCCAAGATTCAAGTTTCTGCTTGGATCCACGTCAGCGAAAAATTTCTCACGGGCGCAATGGGGATCCAAGATTCCCAACAAATACGCATTTTGAAACTGCGCTCCACGCGATTTCTAACTGCGTTTTATTGAAAATGAAAAGTAAAAGCCAACTATTTCAACTGTTTCACGTCATTCAACTTAAGAAAAAGTAACTTTATATTATTAATTGTTGGTATTGTATTAGTTGATCATTTTTAATTCTTCTTCAATCAACTTTAGAAAACGCAAAAGCAAAAACATAAACTTATCCTGTCATACGCGGTTACAAACTGCGTCCCACGCTGTTTGAAGATGCGTGCGGACGAATATTCCGTGAATTATCCTGCCATACGCGGTTACAAACTGCGTTTTATGCTTTTCCAATACGCAGTTTGAAACTGTGTTCCTTGGGTTATTCCAACTTGGATCCAAGCTAGACGCAGCACTCATTCTGGATCAGGGCGACTGTGCACGAATTAACGACACTTCCACAGTGTATAAACTTGGATCTTGGACATGATAAGAGCCAGCCTTAGAACAACACATGCCCAACCAAAGGTATATGTGATGTATTCCCAATTACAAAACCCTAATAAAGACTTAAATGATTGATCTAAATGTTTTTTTTTCTTCATTTAGTTAATAATAGTAAAAATAAAGAAAGAAGTTTAAATGAAAATGAAAAAAAAATGCTTCAAACCCGAGTCATCGGTGCGTCCAAACAAGACGCGCGCGGGACGCGCATATTGGTGTGTCGGACACGCGTCGTGTCAACGTCAAAAGCGCGTCCTGCGTCCGACGTGAATCGGACGCGGACACGACTCCTAAAACGGAGCGTCCGTGAAACCCAGCTAATGGGTGTATTAGGTTCTTGAACAAATGTTCCCAGTCTTCAGTAATTAAATCAATATTGAAGTCAAGATTTGGACTATGCATAAAAATATTCTAACCCAAAAACACTTGTGAAAAACAAACGATGCCAGGCGTACGTATTTGTCAGTAACAGTAGTCCAAGATCTTAATGTTACTGTCACCAAGACAATTGCTAGTTCTACGTTTTTTTGGCAGAATAGTTTTATTCATAGTAACATTTTTATGATGCAAAAAAGTAAAATCAGTACAACTCATTTATGAAAAACTTCTGATTTTTACTAAAATTGTAGCATTGCTCACAATAATATTATCAGGTAAGGTACTAATCTATATAGACATGATTTAGCTTACAAAATCTACAATCAAGTTCCGCAACTTTCGCATAAATAGTGAGTAATGCAGCAGAGTAAATATTGTTACAAAATCTTGCAATGCACTAACAATCGTAAAAAGAAAGTGCATATCAGAGCTCGGCTGTCTAGATTGTATATTTCCAAGCTAATTGTCATTATCTTAATTCTAGGAATGACACAGATTTCAGTCAGTTCAACAACATATTATAAACGATTGCAGACCCATTGGATAGCGATAAAAAAGTGTCATTCCAAATAACCTAATTTGACAAAGAAAAGATTACCCACTTACCTCTGAGACAGACCATTCAAGCTCGTACTCGGTTGCGTCCATTCTTTAAACCCTTCAAGCAGGCTATTGGTTTTTCCATCTTGCTAGAGTTTTCTTCCTAATGAATAACACATTATATGTCGTTACCAATTCCAAAATTGAGAAGAGAATAAAATGAAGTGATCTGAGAATGAAGATTGGTTGAATAAAGCATTCCAATAAGAGGTGGAATTGAACCAAGCATTGCTAATGTATTCTTGTTTTCAAAATCATCGATCTTTAGCAAGTCTTCTAACATTCAATGCTGCTTTCAATTGTTTTGATGATCCTTATTTCTTCTTCCGATACACAAAATTAATACAATTTGGTAATCAACAAAATGAATATAATTTGGTAATCAACAAAATGGAAACTAATGTTGTCGATGAATATCATCTAGCTAAATTTGGTGCTCCATTTCGGGCGAGAGGATCTTTGCATTATCGACTAATGTTTTTGTAGGAAACTATCTTCCCAATCTTAAATGAGTAATAAAATAAACAAAGTTTAAGAACCTACCAAATGCAAAAATATGTATGTTCCGCTACTAAGAACAATAAGTTTAATAGCTCCTAAATTTTCAACCTTGCAGTATGCATTTAAAAAAAAAAAAAGTGCGCAGAGTCAATTTTTCTTGTGCATCATCATTGATAAATAACACATTGTGGGAGGGTTTTTCACAGCCTCTCTCTCATCCGATTTTGCTCTGCAAATCGGTTTTCACTCAGCCTTCCTTGTGTTCTTCTGCCTGTTTCATGTCTACTGAATTGCCTCTGTTGTTCATAGCTCATCTTGCCTTCCTCATTGTCAGCTATCTAATTTACAGTCTCTGGTGCAACCGAATCAAGCTCACAATCAGAGAAAAACATCAAAATCATTCCAATTTTATCAAAACCAAGTGTCAAATTGACTCAAATATCACTGAAAGAAAATACCAAAGTCCATCAGCAACATTAACCATAGATTTCAAAGTACAGAACTCGGTATACATCATCACACCTGTTTCAACATCTTTACACACCATAAGAACCAGTACCAAACATCACTTACATCACCTGCAATTCAACTATACAGACACCTTTGACATAGCAAAACAAAAACTATCCAACACACATTCCGATAACATTACTACTACTAACCATCATCCAAACCTTCTGCAAAAACAAGAGTTTAATCACCATAAAAAGAGTTTCAACCAAACAAAAGAAAAAGCTAAGAGAAAGCAACTTTCAATCACCATCAAGAGCTGTTTCAAGAAGTGGGGTAGACAAGGAAATCACCAGAAGAGCCTTTGCACAAAAAATTTGTTAACCTTTTTCAAACTTTTCAAACCTCCAAAATTTTTGGCTCCCCCTGATAACTTTGTGGAGTTAACCACACATCTTGTCACCCCCCATCTCTTCACCGCTCACTATCCTCACTTCCTGACGGCGTTGGAGATGTCCCATTGGAGTCTGATTCCTCATCTGAAAAAGGAACCCTGGCACTCACACTCAATGGAAACTGTTCTCCTTCATTCATGGTTCGAGAATACTTCTTGGGGATGGAAATTTCCTCCTCAAATCGAGTCCTTAGATGATCTTCATCATACACAAGACTCTCTACAACCCTTTCCTGACTGCTATCTTCATAATCAGAATCTAGGTCGCTGTTCTCCATCCTTTCTTCAGCCTCCTCATCAGCATCAAAACCACCAGATGAATCCGTATCTTCATCAGTCTCGCTTCCATATCGGGGCCCCTTGGCTTTTCGTCCAGCCTCTTCCTCCTGCTTTGCTTCCCACTCACTATCTTTTCTCTCCCGTCTTTTTAAGTATTGACTCAGCATACATTATCTCCTTCCGTTGTGCATCTCTTTGCCTACGCTCTTCCTCTTCTTTCTGTTGCTGTTGATCTGCTTCACGACGTTGTAACTCCGTCTGAACATCAACTCCTAATTGATGCAACTCTTCAGTGCTTAAATTACTTGCAAGTATTTTTATCTGTTCATAGAGACCGGACATTGGTGGATTTAAGGGAACAACATTTCTGGAATTTTCTATCGCTCAATTTTTTCCTTAACCTTTCCTCTTCCAGTAAAGCTAAAAATATTTTTCCTAATCACAATCAAAACCCACATTTTAAAGGAATAACTCCTACCATTAACTTCCATTTATGGCGTTTGGTTAACCATCGCATCGCTTCGTTCTCTTCACCCATGCAAAATCATGCGTATCTTCTTCTCCCTAATGAATATCATTACCCTATCGAACCCTATTGTCAACACCTAATCCTATTTACTACCCCAATACTTAACAGAACCACATTAAAGGGTTGCCTTGGTAAGTCCTCTAATTTTGAGATTCTCTTTTGGGGTTTAATTAAAACTATCTTATTTTTAATGCAGGCTAGTTGGAGGCAGCACCAGGTGGGAGGCAGCAGTGCGTCTTAGAGAACCCCAGGCATAAGTTTTGCTAATATCAACAATGGAAAACATACTCTCTCTCTCAACCCCCTAACTTCAAACTTTCCCCCCAAATTTCTATCATTATAACCGTTGTCTTTTTCCCCCACCCAAATACAGCCAAAACTGATAAATGCCCTGGATATTCTCTTTATATTTTGCAAATCCACATTTCTTTATATCAAAAGGAATATCGATCCATTATTGGATTTGTCCACAAGTGGCCTCATACCTCCATCTCTCACATAAACCACCTGGCTCCAAACCAATCTGTTTCCCCCAGATATGAGAACGACATGCCTTGTCCCAACATTTTTCCCAGAATAACATTTGTAATCGTGCTACAACTACATTACATCAATCTTCTCCTGAATTTTCCCGTAATCATAGTCAATAAGAGTCGCATTCCCTTTTTAAAGTTGATAATCGAAACCAAACAAAACAGTCATATGTCATCTCTCAACACTCTATATGGGGTCAATATCAGTTCAGTAAGTACCATGGTATCATCTCCTTGAAACTATATATTATCCTGACTATCCAAAAAATCAATTTCTATCAACATATAATCTTTCATATACATCTCTCCTTTGTGATGAATTCATCCCAAACCCCTAAGCTGTAGGACCAGAATATCGCCATGATATTATTCTTGCGAGATTAACAACACTTCTGCGAACATCACCGCAAGTTCTTCAATAACACTTCACGAGTGTCACAAAATAATTTAAAGAATGACGTAATAGCTGACGAATGAAGAAACATGGGAAGAGCGTGATTATCCTACGATGGTCCCGACTAGAGATGTCAATTTTCAACCCGGCTTGCGGGTTGGACCTAGCTTGGCTTGTTTCAACCCGGCTTGGCTTGTCCCGTTGGCTAAACAAGCCTGGCTAGGGTTAACATATCTAGCCCTAGTAGAAAACAAGCCAAGATAGGGTCAACCCGTGGGTTACCCGTCAACCCGTGAGTATATGCTCATATAGTCGTATGTATGATTTTATGGTTGATGTGAGACACACAAAAAAATTCCCGTGATATCATTTTATATTTTTTCAATAATCTGAAATTTATATCTTATTTACTCTTGAATGACAACCAATAACTTGAAATTTACATTCAATAGAACCAAAGCAGCCTACACCTAAGAAATAAAAAACACATTTTACGTTTATTATAGACATATTAACAAATAACAATTAGTGATTAAATCCTTCGTATTATTTTAGATCATCAATCCCTTCACATTCCATATCAATAAAATAGAGATATCAAATCCAAAATAGATTGATTCATTAGCACCAAAAAAATAAAATTATTTTTAAATATAAATACTTGAATTTTGTGTGGCTTAGTAAAACAAGCCAACCCGTGAACCCGCCAAGCCAACCCGTCTAGGGCTAGGGTTGAGATTTTGGGCTTGTATATGAATAGTACTAGGGTTAGGGTTGACCGTAGCTTGTCAAAGGGTTGACAAGCTAGGGCCGGGTTGACCCTAACTTGGACCGTTGACAGCTCTAGTCACGACTCTTGCGAGAATGGACATTATAACTACTGCGATAATATCACGAGTCAGATCTAAAATTAAAGGACAGATTAGCTGTCATCCACTATGTAACTATCCTATATAAACAGACCCAGTAGATTCAGAAAAGGAGGATGTATTTTTGGAGTGTTGAGAAAGTCTTGAAGAGAGAGAAAATTCAAGAGAGCGGTTGTATTCTTGATTTCTTTCATTTCTTGTAAACATTTCTGAGAATTAAATAATAAAGTATTGTTTTTAATCTCCAAGTATGTCTTAATTATAGTAAATTCTTATCAAGGGTGTAGTGTAGGATTTCCTGCAACTACATTTTGGCTCCCGAAACAAGGATTGAAAGTTGAAAATTATAGGAAAAAGCATGAAAGATCAGTATTCGAGTTAAGAAGATGATTGGACAAATTGGTGAAACAATTGAAGAAAAAATAGTTGAAGCAAAGGAGGATTACAGGAAGTTGGAATGCAATATGATAACAAAAACAATGATCAACCAATTCCATGAAAATATTGGAGGAAGGATTCATAAACGAGATTTTGAAGGAAAAAGAGTTATGACGGTGGGGAAAATATCACCTCTGAAGGATTGGGAAAAGAAGGAGATTACATTCACAGCAGCGGAAATACCAAAAGAAAATTTGGATCATACATCTCCATTAGTAATCACGGTATCTACTGTGCGATTGAAGAAGGAAAAATCAACAATATCTGCAGAAGAATGGGCCATGAATAAAACTTTGGTGGACGCAGGAAGTTCTGTAGATATTATATTCTATCATACATTTAAGAAAATGGGATATAAGGATGAAGAGATGTCTTGTTCAAATTATCATATTCATGGTTTTGGAAAATCTATAACAAAACCTAAAGGCGAAATAATGGTACGAATTCCGCTAGGAGAAATTGAAACACAAGTGACATTATCTGTGGTGGATATGGAGGCACCATATAACATGATATTAGGGAGACCATGGATACATGCAATCAAGGATGTAGCATCAACATTATATCAATGCATCAAATTTCCTATGCCTAGTGGAATTGGAGAAATTAGAGGAGATACTGATCTTGCGAAGCTGTGTTGTCGAATTGAAGTAAGAAATTATGAAGAACGTCCAAAGCTGCGAAAAGCTCGCAGAAAATTGGCAAAAGAAGAAAAGAAGGAAGAAAATTTTTAAGTTTACATGATAAGAGCAAGATAAGGGAAAGGAATATCCAGCGAGATCTCGCAAGAAGATGATAAGCCCGCGAGAGTCATGGAAACACCAACACCAATGGGAGAACCTGAGGCCAGCTACGCCACAGCAGAACCAACAAAGGAAGTAAATGTTGGAAGTGAAGAAGAACCTAAAATGCTGAAAATTGGAACTAAAATGGGTGCAGATGAGGAAGAGCAAACCATAAATCTCTTGCAAGAGTATAAGGATATTTTCGCGTGGAGTATGGATGAGATGCCTGGAATAGATCCATCAGTTGCATGTCATAAGCTAGAGATTAACAAAGATGTGAGACCATCCAAGCAAAGGATAAGGAAAATCGCAACAACTTATCACTCAAAAATAGAAGAAGAGTTACAGAAAATGCTTGATGCTGGAATTATAAGACAAGCAAAATACCCAGAATGGATTGCAAATATGGTATTGGTTCCAAAGAAAAATATGGGGATCAGAATTTGTATATACTTTACTGACTTAAGCAAAGCTTGCCCTAAAGATAGTTCTCCATTACCAGATATTCCTCAAATGGTTGAATCAGCAGCAGGAAATGATAGAATATCTTCATTAGATAGGTATAAAGGTTATAACCAGATTCCTCTCGCTGAAGAAGATCAAGAGCATACCGCATTTTTTTCTCCAAGAGGATTATATTGTTACACAAAAATGCCTTTTGGGTTACGAAATGCTGGTGCAATGTATCAAAGAATGGTGGAAAAAGTGTTCGCAAAATGGATACACAAAACATTAGAAGTGTATGTAGATGACATGTTAATAAAGAGTAAAGAAGCAAAGAACCATGTGCAAGATTTGAAGGAGATTTTTGATCAAATGCGACTCTTTAACATCAAGGTAAATCCTGAGAAATGCGTTTTTGGAGTAGCGTCAGGGAAATTTTTAGGTTATATTGTATCAAAAGAAGGAATTCAAATTGATCCAGAGAAAGTACAGGAAATTCGCGATATGCCAACGCTAGCAATAGTGAAAGATGTACAGAAATTGAATGGACTCTTAGCCTCGCTAGGAAGATTTATCTCACGATCTTCAGATAAATGCAAGCAATTCTTCAATATACTCAGGAAGGGTACAAAATTCAAATGGACAGATGAATATGAGAAGGATTTTCAAGGAGTTAAAGAATATCTAATGAACATATCTATTTTACAGAAGGCGGAGCCGGGAGAAGAATTAATGATTTATCTTGTGACAACATCGCATGTATTAAGCGCAGTGTTACTGCGAATAGATGCAGGGGTAGAAAAACCAATTTATTACATCAGCAAAACGTTTAATTCTGCAGAGAGAAATTATTCAAAAATTGAAAAGCTAATTATGGCATTGGTTTATGCAACCTTTAAACTTCGCATATATTTTCAGGCACATAAAGTAAAGGTATTAACAAAGGTGCCCATTGAATCAGTAATAAAGAACTCAAAAAGATCAGGCAGAGTTGAGAGATGGAATGCACAAGTAGGGCACTTTGAAATCAAATATGAAGTCCTATCCTCGCTAAAATCACAAGTTGTAGCGGATTTTTTAGCAAAATTTCCTCTAGAAGATGATGAAGCTGTAGAAGAAATGATGGACATAGAAGAAGAATATGGAGATCCAAAATATCTATTAAAAGAACCCAACATGTGGGAAATATTGGTGGATGGATCATCAAATGGGGAAGGAAATGGAATTGGAGTGGTCTTTATCTCGCTAGAAGGAGAAAAAATGGCTTTTTCATCTCGTTTGGAATTCACATCCACTAATAATGAAACAGAATATGAAGCTGTGGTGCATGCTCTAAAGTTCGCCATAGAGATGAAGTTGGAGAACGCAAGGATAACTAGTGACTCTCAATTCGTTATTCTCCAGATAAAAGGAGAATACACAAAAAATGAGCCATCTCTAAAGAAATACAAGAAACTAGTTGAAGAATTGTCTGCGAGAATTCCAAAAATAAAATAAAGACATATATCAAGAAAAGATAACAGACTTGCAGATGCTTTTGCATTCATATCAAGTATGATGACAAACCCAGCTGCGAGATGCATAAGAATTCAGACGCTTATATCACCTTCAATTAATAAAGAAGAAGAAGAAAAGGCGGATGTAATGATAATAGAAAATGACACAGAAGAACCAGCTAGCGGCATTATCGCAGATTGGAGAGCAGAACTTCATGCATACTTGGAGACAAGTGAAACACCAAGAAATATATTGGATGCGCACAAATTAAAGAGCCGTGCAACAAATTATGAATTAAGGGACGGAGTATTGTATCGAAAATCTTTTAATGGGCCATTACTTAGATGTTTGACACGGGAAGAAGGAGAAAAAGTGTTTAAAATGTTGCATAGTGGAGATGTTGGTAATCATAGCGGAGGAAGATCTTTGGCTTATAGAACAAAAATGCAAGGATATTATTGGCCGTATATGCATGAAGATGCAAAACAATTTTCAAAACATTGCGAAGATTGCTAGCGATATGGAAAGAGGATACATGCACCAGGGGCACCATTATCATCTTCAAAAGGTGTGTGGCCTTTTGGAAAATGGGGTTTAGATATTGTGGGACCCTTCGTACCAGGTTCAGGGTAGAAGAGATACTTAATTGTCACGACAGATTACTTCACAAAGTGGGCAGAAGTAAAAGCAATACAACACATTCGCGATAAAGATATATTTACATTCATCTTTGAAAACATCATCTGCAGATTTGGAATCCCAGCACAGTTAGTTTCTGATAATGGAAAATAATTTGAAGGACAAAATATAGAATTGCTACTCAATGCATTTAAGATAAGATGTGGAAAATCTACTCCTTTATACCCACAAGCTAATGGTCAGGCTGAAGAAACTAATAAGAAAATCGCAGACATCTTAAAAAAAGAAATTAGAAGGGTACCGTAGAGCATGGTGTGAACAAGTACATAATGCAGTTTGGGCTTACAACACAACCAGGAGAGAGGAAACTGGGATGTCACCTTTTTGTTTAACATATGGTGTTGAAGCAGTACTACCAACAAAAGTTTCTATTCCTACAACAAAAAGAGAAATATGGGAGAAGAATCTTAATGCTAGCATGATTCTAAGAGAACTTGATTAATTAGAAGAGAAGAGAGAAAAAGAATTACAACATATGGAAAATTATCAGCGAAGGTTGGCTCCCGAATATAACAAGCGAGTCAAAAAACGTGAGTTTCAACCAGGCGATTTAGTTCTGCGAGAAACACACCAGAGTACCAGCGAGAACGTGGTGGAAATTTGGCAAGAAAATGAGATGGACCGTATATCATTAAAGAGATAGTTGGAACAGGGGCATACAGGTTGGTGGACCCAGAAGGCAGAGATGTTGGTCAAAGACTTGGTAGACCATGGAACATATTATATTTAAAAAGATATTATCAATAACAAATTTTTAATGCAACAAAGAGGAAATGGGTAAAACAAATTTTTACAGCTGCGAGTTTATTCGCAAGATTATTCAAGATTACATAAAGAATAAAAGATTGTGATATACGCAAAAGAAACAAAGAACGGGACGAACCTTTATGGCGTACACCCTAGTTCGCGAATACAATTTTGCAAGAGGCAAATGTAAGACCTAAAGTACGTCATATTAGGGGGTATCTCTTTGCGTGCCTCAGGGATAAGGTTATACCGCTGCTGGAAACTGAGACACGGAGACTGGGGTCCATCTCTTTGAGATACCTATCCATGAGAGATATTTTGGATTTCCAACTATATAAGGTTATACCCTGGTTGGACGACCAAGGGTCTCTTCTAAGGAGTGCAGAGTATGACCAAGGCACCGAGGTACACGGTTGAGCCAAGGGTTCCCGGGATGGACGAACCTACCCTGGAAATTCTTGGTAAGTCTTGGCTATGATGCACTCGGCCTCAAGAAAACCCCACTTAGGGTGCAATATCGTAACTAGTTGTTGTTAAGACTGGATGGGAGGAGCTAGTCTTGTATGGCCGATGTGCCCTCCTTGAAGGGGAAAACATGGGGGAGTAAGGACGGCACCCTCCATTTGGGAGATGATAAGTGTCTTAAGACGGCAATGTCATGGGGCTTTATGTTTGCAAGAACATTTAGGCCTGTCATATTGTCGCGTGACAAATACAGAGGCAACAAGCCATAAGAAAAATTTAAGATGAGATCAATGGGTTTTTACATGAAAGTGTAAAGACGTCCTGCGATTTCATCGCAAGACCGCTATGTCATGGGGATTTGTTTTCGCAAGGGAATGTAGGCCTATCATATAGTCGCAGAGAATTGATAAAATACAAGAGATAAGGCAAGATCAATGGGTCTCTACATACGAATGTAAGGACATCTTGCGATTTTGTCGCAGAAAAAAACGTGGCGAAATAAGTCCTTTAATTATGAAGTCAAAATAAGACCACAAGAATAATCATACCCATTAACTATTTCATTTTTCTAAGATGCAGGAAATATTTATTCAATCCAAGATAGATAATGAGGGGCAAGTATGGGAATTAATAAATAAAATATCATTATCTTTATCGCAGAGTATTGAGAAGGATAGAAATTTAACAGAGCTCCAGAATGAATTTTAAAATTGAAAAGGGTTACATCATTCGCAAGAAAGAGAACTAAAAGAAAGCAAAAACAAAATTCAAGCATTATCTTTGCCAGAGTTATTAGCCTCGCCAACATTATTCTCATGATCATCTTGAGTTTCTTCCTCATTTAGTGACTCATTAACGGTTGTCCCATCGCCAGTAGCTACTTTAGTAGAGGAAGATTTTTATTTAGCCACTGAATTTTCTTGATAAACATATTCTTCATCACTTACATACTCCAGATCACTAGCCATGGGAAGAGGAATTTCATCATCATCTACTGGCAGAGGATCAACTGATACAGGGGAGAGACCGTTGGATATTAAGATATCATTCACGAGAACTTCAGCACTGAGATGAACTTTGCGAAGGAAGCCTCTATCGCGATTCCTAATTTCCATGTTATTATAGTATTCAAGATAGTCATATCTTCTTTCTGCACGATCACGAGATTTGACATAATTGGCTAGAAGTTCACCATTTTCTTTGCGGACTGAAGCCAGTTTGCCAGCCAAGTCAGAAATGGTGGTTTGAAGACTTTTCTCAGATTCTGCGAGAAAAATAGATAAGCCAGAAAAACATTCAGATGAAGATCTTGCAAAAATATAGTAGAAAAATTTGAACAGAAAAGCTAACAATTAAGGCAGTCAAAATGACTACCTTATCTTTGCGAAGATAAGTTTTGAATTAATGATAAGACACAACTATCCCACTGGTTCATGGAATCATCAAATTTATCTCCAATTATACCCTTCAGGCGAGATTTTATATTTTTTTCTTTAGAAAGGAGATAAGAATTTTCTTTCTCCAGTAAGAAATGAGATTCTTTCAATCGGGAGAAACATTCTTTGAGTTTACTAGCCTTTACACTTAGAGCTATCCTACCCTGGATGAGTTTATCCTTCTCATCTATTGATGATTCAGTTACTTCTTTGAGTTCTTCTTTCAATGAAGACAGAGATTGTTCTTGATTGTTACACACTTTCTTAAGAATACTTAAATGTTGCGAGGAGATCACTATCTTATTTGAGAAGTTGCGCTTTTCTTGAGATAAAGTCTCATTTTCATCTGATAAATTTCTATCGCCAAATTATCTTGGGTCAACAAATAAGAAAGACGAGTAATTTCGCTATTTAACAGACTTTGCCTTTGTATTAGTTGGTTATTCTCATTGGTAAGATTATCTATTTGGTCGATAGAATATGAATGAAGGTTATCTAATCTATTATATTGGTCCATCCAAGAGTCTTTCTCAGTACAAGCTTCTTCAGTGATAGACTCAAACCGGAATCTCTCCAAGAATCGTGTATGATTAATAACTAAATATATGAACCAAGGATTCAAAAGAGAATTAAGTACAGAAAAAATAAGAATTTACTAAAATAAAAAAACTAAGAGGTAAAAGAAGGAAAAGTATACCTTTTAGTTCTTCATTCTTATTGCGAAGATTCTCGTAATTCAGAAAAGAGTTGCGAAGCTTGTGCTGAAGAGTATCACAATCTGAAGACTTAACCCGAAGACTCTCTTTTAAAATTTCAATTTCGTTTTCTAGAGATGTCTTCGCAGTCGTTTGTTCATAACCAAAATACTTGATTAAAACTTCGCAAACGCCACGTTTGACGGGATTAATAGAGGATTTTCTAGTTTCATTCAGAATGTCAGATAAGACTCTAAAGGCAACGTCTACATCAATCGAAGCTTCTCTAACAGGAGGGAGAGATGTAGGTGGTGAAGTGGTAACAATGGCGAGTTGAAGGTTTGAATTATTTGTGTCATCAGAAGGGGGAGTGTCTGGAAAGGTCACATTAGGAAGTGAAAATGAATCAACTTGAGAAGTGGATACAGTAGAAGAAGAAGGAGCTTCATTCGAAACAATATGGGGAGTTTCACTTATGAGAGGGTTAATTGAGTCAGGAGTATTGGGAGTGACACCATCACAAGAAAAAAGTTGGGGCACAATTTGCGATGCTATAGGAGTGTATTTTGAAGAAGATAATGAGGGAAGAGTAATTCCGTATTCAATGGGTTTAACCTTGCGAGATCGCTTGCGCGGTTCAACAACATTCTCATCATCCTGCGAATAATAAATTAGATAAGAAACAGAGGCAACAATATTGTTATTAAGAAAACGAGTGTTTCTTACTACCTTATGATTCGCACGATTCCTCTTCTTTTCAGCCAGTTTCTGTTGCGAATTTTTGAGAAGATTAGGGTTTTGAGATACATGTTGCATGTTAGAAGTAGTTTCACTGAAAAGAACACACAGTATGGAAATTATGAAAAATCAAATAGAAGATATCAAATAAAATAAATAAACATATTTTAGACAAGCAGAATCGAATTTAATAATGACAGAAGAGAATGTTTATACCTTTGAGACTCCATTAGAATAATAGCATATGAATTTGTGAAAGAAGGAAAATTGCAGACGGGAAAGTTTATAGAGAAGAGAAGGGATGAAGAAGACGAATAAGTAAAAGAAAAAGAATGTTTCTTAACAAGTTATCTCTTTTATAGACAGAAGAAGGGTAACCAGGTAATAAAGGATTAACCGGTTAAAGGAGGAGCATTCGACACGTGTAAGCGGTCATACCTAATTTACAGGGTTTTGTCGGAGAAAAGAGAAGAAAAACTAGGTAGTTGCGACATTTTATTTCTCATAGTCTTCCCTTCTTCGCAGAAAATACATGAGAAGAGGCAAGATGTAGGACAAGAATATCGCCATGATATTATTCTTGCGAGATTAACAACGCTTCTGCGAATATCACCGCAAGTTCTTCAACAACACTTCACGAGTGTCATAGAATAATTTAAAGAATGACGTAATAGCTGATGAATGAAGAAACATGAGAAGAGCGTGATTATCCTGCGATGGTCACGACGCTTGCGAGAATGGACATTATAACTACTGCGATAATATCGCGAGTCAGATCCGAAATTAAATGACAGATTAGCTGTCATCCACTATGTAACTATCATATATAAACAGACTCTGTAGATTCAGAAAAGGAGAATGTATTTTTGGAGTGTTGAGAAAGTCTTGAAGAGAGATAAAATTCAAGAGAGCGGTTGTATTCTTGATTTCTTTCATTTCTTGTAAACATTTCTGAGAATTAAATAATAAATTGTTATTTTTAATCTTCAAGTATGTCTTAATTACAGTAAATTCTTATCAAGGGTGTAGTGTAGGATTTCCTACAACTACATAAGAAATATCAAGCTTTGAACCAAGATATCCAAAACCTTTCTTTACAAATGTCTGAGAAACTTTCCTTGCCATCTTCCCTTGCTAATCCTGTATTCATAGACAAAAAATTCATTCTTGCTGAAGCTGATTCTAACTGGAAATGGTGTATTGTGGGATATATCTGCTGTGAAACATTGATTCCTACTGCTTCTAACAGATATTACATTTGTAAATACTGGCCTCTTGCTCAACCCCCTACAGTATCTTCTTGGAATGGCCAAAGGAACAAAGTTCTTATTCGTTTTCTATCCAAAGAAGATTTCAATAGAATAAGATCTCAAAAACCTTGGTTTATTTGCGGTTATCTGGCTGTGTTAAAAGTAGTTCCTACTGAAGGCTGGCCAATCAATAATCAACTCTCTTTTAATGAAGAAATTATGTGGTTTATCTTATGCAATATTCCAAGTGAATGCACTAAGTTCAATGACCTCAATATTCTCACCATGGAGATGGGAGAATTAGTGGAAGCCCAAAACCCCTTTGGAAAGCACCCTCTCATGAAGAATGTGAAGGTCTGTATCAAGATTTCTGTCCAAAAAACTCTTCCAACTGGTATCCCCCTATTCACAAGTGGAAGAAGAGAACCATTCTTGATTGAATGTAGACACATCAGAGTTCTAAGGTATTTCTACACCTCTTGCCGTGTACTTGATCATAAGGACCAAAACTTCCCAACTTGGAAGCAGAAACAAAAGAAAATCACAGAACTTAAGGCTTCCGGCAGTAACTATACTCTAACAACAGTTTCCAAGTTAATGTTGTCACCAATTACTGCTCAAGTGGAATCTACTTCTGTTGCTGAAGTTGATACTTCTTCTATATCTTCGGTTATCATCCCAGATACTCAGGTCTTACCTTTGGACACTAAAGTTAATGCTAAGGGTAAAGATGAGGAAGTAGAGCAACAAATGGGTAATTCCATTCAAAAGAGTTTCTCTAATGTGTTCCAAATGGTCCCATTCATTAGAATATCCTCAAATCTGAAAATATTTGATGTTGGACCAGTTCAACAACACACTACTTCGGTAGAAAATGGCTTACCATTGATTTTCAAACAAACTACTACTCAAAATGTCTATGTAGCTGCTTCTATTTATGGTGCTGAGTTGAACCAAAACGTATTGATTCGTACTACCAACTCATCAAGGCGTTTTAAAATAGCAACTTCCCCAAGTCCCAGCTCAATTGTCACCAGAGGAGCTGCTAATAATTCTGATCAAGAAGCTTTAGCAAACCTCAAAAGGAAGATCAACCCCAGATCCGAGTTACGTAAATGTACCCGAGCTAATCCCATCTCCGCTAACCATGTAGAATCTTCTAAAGAAAATCCTCAGCCTGAGCCAAATTATGCTCAACTCTATCCCCCAATCACCAACTTGGGATATCTACTAGACTTAGATCTCTCCACCTGCTCTTTTAATACCCAACCTCTATTCAATTCCTTTGGTAATTACAATGTTCCTGCCTCTGGTTCTCCAAGCAACACTTATGTTTGCAATAATTCTCACCTCCATGCTGCTACTTCTAGTCTGGACTCATCCCAATTGGCTTCTCAAAGTGGTGGTAATACTAATGATTCCCGTGATGGTGGATCTGATCAAACCACTCAGGTAAACTTTCCTCAACATTGTCACATATCTGTGTGTGAACCTACCACCATGAATCCTTTCCCTGTTAATAATGTGAATTGTATTGCCTGGAACCTTATGGGGTTTGGAAAAAAATCTTCCAACAAGGATCTTAGTCTTCTGTGGAAAAATATCAATCCTGATATTATTTTCTTATCTGAAACAAAAATGAATAAAGACATGGCAGCTAGAAAACTTAGAAATATGGGGTATCCTTGTACTTTCAATGTACCTAGTATTGGTAGAAGTGGAGGTCTTGCTCTTTCATAGAAAAAGAAAATCCATCTAAATATCACATCTTCTAGTCAAAGGGGCATCTATGTTACTTCTACTGACATCATCCATTCTAAAACTTGTCACATTCATTTTATGTATGGTGAACCTAACAGTAGTCTTTGGCAAGCTTTTTGGGAAGAACAATGCAACTTAGTTATAGATCCCCTGGATTAACCTATATTTGTTATTGGATATTTTAATGCCCTTTTAAGCAATGAAGACAAAAATGGTGGCTTAGAAGTTGAAGACCCTGATTTTGAAAATCTTAGACAATTTTGTTCTGTTTTTAACTTGCATGACCCTGGTTTTTCTGGCCCAAGGTTTACCTGGTCTAACATGTAGCAAGGGCCTGACTTAATCCTTGAAAGGCTAGATAGATGTCTTATTAACCAAACTGCTGAAGATCTCTATCCTAAACTTTGTGTCAATAACCTCCCTAGGGATTCTTCTGATCATTGTCCCATGCATATTGGTTTCAACTATGAGGATGTCTGTATGCCTAAACCTTTTCATTTTATGGCTATGTGGATAGAGGATCCTACCTGCAGAGATATCATAGCCAACTCTTGGTCTGTTAATATGGTAGGATCTCCTGCCTATAAGCTTAAAGCCAAACTTTTAAGCACTAAGAAAGGCCTTAGAGAGTGGAATAAGTCCTCCTTTGGAAATATTCAAACTAATATCTCCAATGTTAGGAAGGAGTTAGCTGATCTCCATATCAATAACCCTACTGATACAACCAATACTTCCAGACTCAAAGCCATATTGGAATTTCTATACAATCTGGAAGAGTTATATTGGAAGGACAAATCTAGAGAAGTCTGGCTCTTGGAAGGTGACAGAAATTCACCATATTTCCATAGATTATATCTTTGTATAAGAAAAAGAAATGCCATTAGCTGGATAAAGAACTCCCAAAATGATATCATCACTGATAGAGACAGTATTGGAAAGTCTTTCATAGATTATTTCAAAACACTTTACTCTTCTCAACCAAAATCTTTCCAAGATGATATCCTAGCTGATTACCCTATTAAATTTTATGAAGAAGATAATTCCTCCCTAAATCTTCCTCTCACCCCAGAGAAGATTAAGATTGATGTTTTCCAAATGGGGGAAAAAGGCTCTAGGACCAGATGGTTTTACAGGTCTGTTCTACCAAAATCATTGGGACATTATGGAAGATGTTGTTGTTGATATGACTCAAACTTTCTTTAGAACTGGTAACATTGCTAAAGTGTTTAATCATACCAACATTGCTCTCATACCTAAGGTCCCTTTAGCTGAGTTGGTTACCCAGTATAGACCAATTGGTCTTTGCAATTTTATCTATAAAATCTTGTCTAAAACTTTGGCTAACAGACTTAAGCCTTTCATGGAAAAAGTCATTTCTCAAAACCAAAGTGCCTTTGTACCAAAAAGAAGCATCTCTGATAAAATCTTACTAGCTAACGAGGCTATTTATGTTGTTAACCATTGTGATAAGACTGAAGGAATTGCTGCCATCAAACTGTACATGTCTAAGGCCTATGACAAGCTAGAGTGGGATTTTCTGGAGAATGTCTTAACTAAGATGGGTATGTCATAACATTGGGTTAAACTAATAAATCAATGTGTTTCTACTGTCTCTTATCCTCCTGAATGGTAGTCCTACTGGTTTCTTTAAACCTGAAATAGGCCTGAGACAGGGAGACCCTCTATCTCACTATCTCTATATTCTTTGCTCTGAAGCTCTATCTTCCTACATAGATACCCTTTAGAGTAAAGGTGTGTTAGAAGGTATTAAAGTTTGCAAAAATACTCCAGAGATGACACACCTATTATTTGCTGATGACTCTTTGTTATTTTATAAAGATACTGAAAAAAAACTTTAATGTCATCAAGGACTATCTTAAAAAACACTGTTTAGCTTCGGGGCAAGAAATAAATTTTGAGAAATCTAGTATTTTGTTTAGTAGGAAAATTCCTGAGCATATGAAAGCTATCCTGGATAATATCCTAGATATTCATAGCAGATATTTGGGAAAAAAATACCTTGGTACTCCCACAGTTTTCCAAGTGTCTAAAATCCAAACCCATATGGGAATTCTCCAAGCTGTGGATGCCAGGATCTCGATCTGGCTCCACAAGCTCTTATCTCAGGATTCCAGGACTACCCTGATTAAGCATATTTGTCAAGCCATTCCCCTATTCCAGATGGGATCTTTCCTTATCCCTAAACATCTGTGTAGGAAGATGGACTCTCATCTCTGTAAATTATGGTGGGGTGAGACCCTAGACCCTAAGGACAAAAAACTTCACCTTCTAGGCTGGGATATTTTATGTTCCCCTAAAAGTGAAGGTGTTCTGGGGTTCAGGAAAGCAGAGTTGAACAATCTTGCTATGCTAGCTAGGAATGCCTGGAGAATTATGGAACATCCTAATTGTCTTTTGGTTATAGTGTTGAAAGCTAAATATTTCCCCAACACTGATTTTCTAAATGCTAAATGTTATGCTAATTGCTCTTGGACCTAGAAATGCCTCCATTCTATAAAGGAGCTTATTAAACCCTTTATTTCTTGGATTGTTGGGGATGGTCAATTTATTGACCCTTGGTGTGACAAGTGGATCCCCAACATAGGATCTGCCATACCCAACCCACTTGTTCCTCCTGATCCAAGTATCAAAGTCGCTTACTTTATTAATCCCATTTCTAGGTATTGGGATGTCCCGAGACTTACCACCCATTTTGATGATGCTTCTGTCCAGAATATCATCACCATTAACTTAAGCCAGCTTTGCACTCCTGATAGGAGGGCTTGGGAAATTTCTAAGACTGGCAAATTTTCTTCAAAGTCTGCCTACTTGGGGCTTAGAGGCCTTAGGCCTTCCCCTTGTAAAAATCTTTGGAAGTGTATTTGGAAAGTAAAAGTACCTTACAAAATACAAGTTTTTCTCTGGAGAGCTACTAGAAATGCTTTACCTAGCAGGGTTGTCCTCCAAACTAGAATGCCAATAAACTGTGTTGATTGAACTAGATGATCTGATCCTCTTGAAACTATTATGCATGCTATGGTTAATTGTTCCTTTGCTAGTAGGGTTTGGTTTTTATCTGATTTCAATATCAACACCCAGTTTTTTCATAATAAATCTTTCACAGATTGGCTGCTTTTTTGGCTTGTTGATCATACTTCTAAGCTATCTGATGAAAACCAATATCTCTTTGTGGCTATTCTTTGGTCACTATGGACTAGTAGAAATAACCTTGTTTTTTAGAATACTGAAGAATTTTTTTTTTACTGTTATCTCTAGAGCTATGATGTGAATCAATAATGTTGTTGTAGTAAAAGATTCGTTGAGACTTGTGAAAGCAAAAGATTTTAGACTTGTAGTAAAAATCAATAATGATTTTTGAGCGTGTCTCCAACATGATGATGAGATAATTATCCAATAACCGAGACACTGATTCCACTATTACACATGAATAAATTATAGTAAATAACCCAAAACTCTAATTATATTTTAAGTTCTTTGTTTCTTAATTCACAAAGAATCAGGCAAATTCTCAAAAATTAATTGTATCCCCTAAGCATAGATTATCTAAACAAAGCATAACCTATCTAATTGAATCACAACTAATGAAGAAAATTATGCAAACAATTTAAAACTCTGCAAAAGCAGTGATTGAGTGAATTATAAAATATAAATTAGAGAAAATAAAATAGTTACCAATAATTCATGCATAAATAGCTTCCTCCTTGCCTTGGTTGTGGGAGAATTAGCTCATCATCATGTTGGAAACACGCTCAAAAATCATTATTATTGATCAAAGGGTTTACAAATGATGAAAATGGAGAAAATGATGAAAATCGGGTGTTTACAACATTTATAATTGTTGAAAACACCATTATAGGAAGCGATAAAGATAAATTGTTGTTGTTACTGTAACTCTGAGACCCACGGATTTGTGTCGTTCTCTCTGTTGAAAAGAACGACTGTCTTGGATGGTCTGTTCTTCGTGTTCTTCAGGTATGCAGCATCAGAAATCAATTTTCCTGCAACTCTGATTTCCGGCTCTGTAGTTCTCTGTCTCTCTCCCAAACTCTCTGTAACTCTTCCTGGAATCTCCCTTCACTATTTATACCTCTCTGCAGCAAGAAAATCATTGTAATAACTCCGGTATAATCCTCATTACTCGGCATTGAGAGAATATATTCTCGGGATACTTTCTTCCCTGATTTAACTCCACACGCGTCTGAATAGTGTTGACATAGTCCCAGTTGGATTAAAACTCTTTTAAGCCACACGATATCCTCTAATACACATAGGAAATCCCATGAATATCTCGTGTAAGCTCATGAATATATCTCGTCCTCTGTTTTCTTCTCGTGGAATATCCAGCCAAATCTAGTCGAACAAAAGGCCTATACCAGCCCTGTTTAGCCAAGAGGAACAAACCCAATGAGTTTAGGCCATTGAATCTCTTTAAATCACGACCAAAAATCCAACCCTAATTCTGGTTCGTTGCTGCCAGATTTCCCTCCAAAACTAAAATTTGAAATTTTGAAGATAGAGTGCCCCAATCCAAAAGTCAGGTGCCTTTAACAGCTGGGGTGACTGTGATACTCTTAACCAATATGAGGGTGCCTTTATCACTTTTCTCCGGAGGTCCAAAAAGCACTTTTTGAGCAACTTTTTCCACACAAGTGTATTTCTCCAAAAACACCTACACAAACGTAAAAACACCAAAATTAGTACAAAAATCGAGACTAACAATAGAGACACTGAGGACAATTCAGACACAAAAATGTGTCTATCAAATACCCCCAAACTTATTATTTGCTAGTCCTCGAGCAAATTTAATCTAAAAGGACTACACTTAGCACGTGCATCAAGCAGTTAAACCGCTAGGTGGCCCTAGCGGCGGAGTGTTGTCTCCGGAGGGTTTACCAGAGGTGTACCCACAAAACCTTTACTCCAGACCCTAGCTATCTATGCAGAATCTTGGAAGGCACTAAAGAATCTCCTTGGTTGGCATACTTATTGACTACACGAGGAAGTACCCTGATGCGAAATTCCAATTGATGTACACTAGTTTGCACTCAAGCATACTAAAATTCATATAAAGTGACAGAGCTCTACTCAGATAGTTTCTAGACATCATAAACCGGAGTCAACCAATCACATGGATAGATTAAGAAGAGAAAAACGTGGATGATGTTGACTAAGGTGAACCTATCCTAATGGACTGAGATACTGGTCTGGACTAATATCAACACACTGGCATATACAAGGGGACCATTGGTCGATAATCCTAACTCTAGGTCAACTCAACTGGCATATACAAGGGTACCAGTGGTCGACTTTATTGTATTTATTCCGTTTGGTCTAGTGGTCTGGTCTTTCTTTTTTTGAGATCTCAGTCACTCTATTTCACCCTAGCAATGGTAAAAAGAAAAAGAAGTGATCAGGATTCTTTCGATGTTTCCATCACGAGGATATGGCGAAACTACCATGTTTTCTTTTCTAACACCTGAGCTCTGTGATTTTATGAATAAACTCTTTAGATGTTTCCATCTAATCAGATTGGTTCCTCAACTCCTACAACCAAAATGCTTCCATTCACTTAGATTGGTTAGTGCCATCCTTAATAAACATGAATTTCTAGGCTCTGGAGTTTATTTATTGCAACTAAAAACTAACAAGAACTTTCTTCCCCACCCCCAAACTTAAATCTAACATTGTCCTCAATGTTTCTAATGAAAGAGCAATACCAAAATGTAAAGTAACATGAGGAATCAGTAAAGAGAGAAGTCGGAAAGATAGTACCCGGGTGAAGAGAGAAATCAAAAACTAATATACAACATACAATCGCCTCGATGGTCAATCAAGGGTAAAAGGGTCCTCCGGAGGGACCTCCTCAACATTGCCTGTAGGAAAGGGCTCTAAAAAGGGTTTCAATCTCTGACCGTTAACCTTCGAAGAACTACTACCATATGGTGTCTCGATCTCAACAGCTCCATGAGGAAAGACAATGCGAACAATAAAAGGACCCGTCCACCGTGAACGTAACTTCCCAGGGAAAAGATGCAAGCGGGTATCATACATAAGAACTTTTTGACCTGGAGAAAATGACTTCCGTAAAATATTTCTATCATTCACAAGTTTCATTTTGTTCTTATACTCCTTCGCACTATCGTAAGCATCTATACGAATCTCATCCAACTCATTGAGCTAGAGTTTCCTATGGGCTCCTGCCTTGTCAAGTGAAAAATTTAGCTGCTTAACAGCCCAATAAGCTCTATGTTCTAACTCAATAGGTAAATGACATGCCTTGCCATACTCAAGCCGATAAGGAGACATTCCAATTGGGGTCTTAAACGCAGTATGGTAAGCCCATAAGGAATCAGTGAGCCTAGATGGCCAGTCTTTACGATTAGGATTAACTGTTTTCTCTAATATACGTTTTATCTCCCTATTGGAAACCTCTACACGGGGTGGCTACATTATGTGTAATACCATATTTCTTCATCAAAAGCTTAAAAGGTCCATTACAAAAGTGCGACCCTCCATCACTAATTATAGCTCGCGGTGTACCAAAACGTGTAAGTATATTATTTTTCAAGAACTCAATCACAACCCTATGGTCATTGGTTTTACACGCAACCGCCTCTATCCACTTAGACACATAGTCTACGGCGACAAGGATGTATAGATTACCAAAATAATTAGGAAACAGACCCATAAAGTCAATACCCCACACATCAAAGACCTCAACAACTAAAATAGGGTTCAAGGGCATCATGTTCCTACGAGAAATGGTTCCTAATTTATGGCAACGTTCACAAGTAACACGAAGAATCGTGGGAGTCTTTAAACAATGAAGGCCAATAGAATCCATACTGCAATATCTTAGTAGCAGTCTTCTTAGCACTAAAGTGACCCCCACAAGCATGATCATGACAAAAGGAAATAATACTGGAATGGTCACTCTCAGGTATACATCTCCTAATAATCTGGTCTGGACAATACTTAAACAAATAAGGATCATCCCAAAAGAAGTGATTGACCTCGGCTAAAAACCTAGAACAATCTTGTTTACCCCAATGTTGGGGCATTTGACCAGTAACAAGATAGTTCACTATATTCGCATACCAAGGTGATTGGTAAACAGAGAATAATTGTTCATTAGGAAAGCTGTCCCTTATAGGAAGGGAATCACTAGGGGAACTAACAACTAGCCTAGACAAGTGGTCTGCTACTACATTTTCTGTACCCTTTTTATCCCTAATGTCGGGAGAAAATTCTTGTAACAATAGGATCCACCTAATCAATATAGGTTTGGTATCCTTCTTAGACAAAAGGTATTTTAAAGCAGTATGATCAGTATAGATTACGATCTTAGAACCTAAGAGGTAGGATCTAAACTTGTCAAAGGCAAACACAATAGATAATAGTTCCTTCTCCGTAGTGGTATAGTTCAACTGGGCATCATTCAGAGTTTTGCTAGCATAGTAAATAACATGAAGTAACTTATTTTCTCGTTGACCTAGCACAACACCAATAGCATAATCTGAAGCATCACACATGATCTCATGGGTAGGTTCCAGTTGGGTTCCTGGACTATGGGGGCGGTAGTGAGTAAAGTCTTAAGCTTCTCAAAAGCCTCTAAACAAGCATTATCAAAGATAAACTTAGCATCTTTTGCAAGCAAATTGCAAAGAGGTCTAGAAATCAAGCTAAAATCCTTAATGAATCGATGATAAAAACCAGCATTCCCTAAGAATTACCTAATATCTCTTACGGTTTTTGGGACCGATAAAGTTTTAATAAGGTCAACTTTGGCTCTATCTACCTCTATACCCTTCGAGGATACGACATGCCCTAGAACGATTCCTGAACGAACCATGAAATGACATTTCTCCCAATTAAGCACTAAATTCTTTTCCTTACACCTAGTTCAAACTAATGACAAATGATGCAAGCACTCATCGAAAGACGAACCAAACACTGAAAAATCATCCATAAAGACCTATAAGAACCGTTCTACCATGTCAGAAAATATGCTCAACATACAACGCTGAAAGGTCGGAGGGGAATTACATAGCCCAAAAGACATGCGTCTATACATAAAGGAACCAAAGGTACAGGTAAAAGTGGTTTTCTCTTGGTCTTCTAGGGAAATAAGAACCTGATTATAACCGCTGTATCCATCTAAAAAGCAAAAATGTCTACGTCCAGGTAATATTTCTAGCATTTGGTCGATGAAGGAAAGGGGAAAGTGGTCCTTCCTAGTGACCTTGTTCATTTTTCTATAGTCAATACAGACACGCCAACCCGTGGTCATTCGGGTTGGGATTAACTCATTGTTATCATTCTAGACTACAGTAATACCGGATTTCTTGGGAACAACCTGAACGGGGCTGACCCACTTACTGTCTGAAATGGGGTAGATAATGCCTGGATCTAACAGCTTAAGAACCTCAGTTCGAACTACTTATTTCATATTAGGGTTCAGTCGACGTTGCATCTCCCTAGAAGGTTTGGTGTCTTCCTCTAAATAAATATGATGCATACAAACAGTAGGACATATACCATGAATGTCTGCTATGGTCCACCCTAAAGCTTCCTTGTTATTCTGAAGGAATGTTACTAGCCTACTTTCCTGATCACTATCCAAGTCGGATGCTATAATCACAGGTAAAGTTTCAGATGGGCCTAAAAACACATACTTTAAGGTATTTGGTAATGGTTTAAGGTCCAATTTAGGAGGCTTTTCTAACGAAGGAACTAGGGTAGACTTAGAAATGGGTAGAGGTTCGAACTTAGGTTTCCAGCCATTACTAGTGTCTATCAAAGGGGTTGAATCTAACAGAGAATTCACCTCATTAATCACATTATCATCATCAAAATTAATCCCAAAGTGAGCTAGGAATTTTTCTAATGGATCTTCTAGCAAAGTGTTTGGTAATGACTCCTCGAATAATGTTCCTATCATGTTCACCTCTTCTATGCTCGAATCATCTAGTTCATAGGGTAGCTTACTAATATTAAAGATGTTCAGCTCAATAGTCATATTACCAAATGACAAATTCATAATACCATTTCAACAATTAATGATCGCATTGGATGTGGCTAAAAATGGGTGACCTAAAATCATTGGTATTTGGTTCTCTGGGTCAAGGACAGGTTGGGTATCTAGGATAACAAAATCCACTGGATATATAAACTTGTCGACCTCTATAAGAACATCCTCGATCACACCACGAGGAATTTTAACGGACCTATCAGCTAACTGAAGAGTCTTCTGGATAGGTTTCATCTCACCAAGTCCTAGCTTAAGGTACACATGATATGAAAGTAAGTTCAAACTGGCTCCTAAGTCAAGCAATGCTTTCTCAACATGGTATTTACCTATTGTTCAAGAAATTGTAGGGGACCCTGGGTCTTTGTACTTAGGAGTAGCGGTATTCTGAATGATAGAACTCACATGACTAGCTAGGAAGGCTTTCTTCTGGACACTAAGCTTACGCTTTTGCGTACAAATATCCTTAAGAAACTTAGCATAAGCGGGAATATGATTGATTGCATATAACAATGGGAGGTTGATAGTAACCTGCTTAAAAACCTCCAATATATCATTAAAAGTGGACTCCCTCTTAGTTGGAACTAGCAGCTGTGGTAATAGGGCTCTAGGAACAAATCCGGACTCATTAGGAACCTCTTCGGTCTCTTTAGAGACTCTATCAGTCTCTTCGGTTTCTGGTTTAGAAGGGTGAACTACAACATGTTCACCATCAAGAATGGCAACCTTGTTGTCTATGACTCTTCCACTCCTAAGGATTTTAATAGCATTCACATGATTGGATGGTCTTTCACCTATTTCATTAATTCCTCTAGGGTTGGGTTGAGTTTGACTAGGAAACCTACCTCTTTCTCTCAAAGATTCATTTATCTGACTAACCTGCGTTTTCAACTCGAAAATAGCCTGAGAGTTAGCCTGACCTATTCTCTTATTTTATTCTAAACCTTGAGCAACAGATTGCTGAAGTTGCACAGTGTTACGAGTTAACAAAGCAAGATTTTATTTTAAACTCAAAATCTTTTTATCTGAAGGGTTTTGAAACTGTGCATGAGCTGAAGGACTCTTAGTATAGCCAAATCCTGGGGGAACCTGAGAGTTACTAGACTGACCTTGATTCTGGACCTTAGACCAAGAAAGGTTTGGATGGTTTCTCCAGCCAGGGTTATAGGTTTCCGAATAAGGGTCAAACTTTTGACGATTATCAAATCTAGTGTTGTTATAAAGAGCATTGGCTTGCTCTTCAATAGTATGGGATTCCAAAAAAGGCTTTATTCTTCCACTACTACCACTAGAATGACCTAATTCTAAAGCTTCTAACCTTTTGGCTATGGCTGCTATTTTAGCATCAGACTCATAAGATCCTTCTACCTTATTGACATTTACTATTTTCCCATTGTTGGGTCTTATCGGCGATTTCATTCAAAAATGTCATCGCCTCATCAACAGTTTTATTCTCAAACCCACCTGTGCATAAGGACTCAACCATGGTTATTGAATCTAAACCCTCGTAGAGGATATGAACTAGCCTAACCTTTTCCAAACCATGGTGAGGACATTGAGATATCAAGTCATTGAACCTTTCCAAATACCTATATAAAGATTCTCCCTCTTGTTGAGAAAAAGTACATATTTGCGTCTTAATAGACGATGTTTTATGCCTAGGGAAAAACTTCTGTAAAAAGGTAGTTGTAAGTTGGTCATAGGTTTCAATTGACTCAGAGGCCAAACTATATAGCCAAGATTTGGCTTTATCTCTCGGGGAAAATGGGAATAACCTAAGTTTCAACGCAACATCATCTAAGTTTTTAATTTTCAGAGTACTACAAACTTCCTCAAATTCCCTAATATGAAAATAGGGGTTTTCACTTTCTTTCCCTAAAAAGATTGGGAGCATCTGCAGGGTCCCAGGTTTCAGTTCATAATTTTCCTCAGTTTCAGCTAACTTGATACATGACGGACGAGAGGTCCTAGTAGGGTTTAACAAAGCTTTCAAAGGACTAGGAGTACTTTCTTCACTGATTGTCAAGTTTTCAAAGCTGAAATTTCCAAAAACGGGGCTCTCAAAAGAAGAGTCTTCGAGCTCCCCGCCTTCACAAGAATAACTACTAGGTTTGTCACTAATCAAACGACCTAGAGTGTTTCTTTTCCAATCCCGTTTTCTAATGACCTCGGGCATACACTAGAAAAAGAAAATAAAAATAAAAAGAAAAATCCTAAAAGGAAGGGAAGTTCTATGCAAGCACAAACAAGGATGACTCCACCAAAACAAACCTAGATATTTCTAGCAAACAAAAAGCATGATGGCTCCACTTAGATTGTTTTCTAGACCAGCTTCTAATCCTTCGAAAGGGAATTCGTTACAATATGAGAAAACCCCTCTGGAATCAATCCGAGTTTAAGCAAGTTGAATAGAGGCGAGGGAAGCTGCGCCGAGCTTTGATACCCAAGGCCTCACCACATTACAAGGCGGCGCAGTCACGCATTCAACTCACATAAACCATCATGAACTTCAAAGTATGCTTAAAGGGTAACCAATATTTTTCAAACGACTTTCCTAGTAAGCTCGTTACCCTATCGGTCTCGTTCTATTCCAAATTTTAAGCTTAGGTTCGCTTTTGGTATCGTTTTCCTAAGGCGGGAAAGAAGAGAACGGTGATGAAATCCGAACCCTTATCTTATATGGCCAGTCCTTGCCCTTTACTAGGAATTTAAAACAGATGTATTCAGTTCCTCAACATATATGCAAACGAATGAATACAGTAACTCGCTGACAGGATATTCGCGAGTGTTTCGAAAAACTTACCTCCCATTCCAGACGGGGGATGAACCTTTGTAGTCGACTCGGGCCACGACTCCTATGTCATGTACGAACCCAAGGGGCCGAGGTGATATTGTAATCACCGTCCTTCTCTGCAAACAATTTAATATTTAATACTACCCTTCCGTAGGGTTTTAAAAAATAAAAGAATGTCCAAATGTCCAAGTCCAAAGTCCAAAAAGTAAAGTGCAAAAGAAAAATAAAATTACAAGAATAAAGAAATACTAATACAATCTAAAAAGATAAACTCTGTTTTTTTTTCTCTTTTTTATATAAAAAAAAATCTTCTTCTTTCGCTCCTTTCGCTTTGCCTTTTACTCCAAGTCTTTAAGTAATCACCAAAGGCTTTGGCACAATTTTCTTTCGCTCCAAATTCCAAATTCTGTAAGGAAAAGACAAAAAACAAAACGTAAAGAAGAACAAATAAACAAAAAAAATCTAAAAAATCTAGCCTAAAGACAAGTCTGTGTCGACGGCGCCAAAAATTGATGTGAATCAATAATGTTGTTGTAGTAAAAGATTCGTTGAGACTTGTGAAAGCAAAAGATTTTAGACTTATAAAACTTAAAAATAAGAAAACTTAATGCAAATTTGATTTCAAGATATTAAGAATAACCAAGACACTGATTCCACTATTACACATGAATAAATTATGGTAAATAACCCAAAACTCTAATTATATTTTAAGTCATTTGTTTCATAATTCACAAAGAATCAGGCAAATTCTCAAAAATTAATTGTATCCCCTAAGCATAGATTATCTAAACAAAGCATAACCTATCTAATTGAATCACAACTAATGAAGAAAATTACGCAAATAATTTAAAACTCTGCAAAAGCAGTGATTGAGTGAATTATAAAATATAAATTAGAGAAAATAAAATAGTTACCAATTATTCATGCATAAATAGCTTCCTCATTGCCTTGGTTGTGGGAGAATTAGCTCATAATCATGTTGGAAACACGCTCAAAAATCATTATTATTGATCAAAGGGTTTACAAATGATGAAAAGGGAGAAAATGATGAAAATCGGGTGTTTGCAACGTTTATAATTGTTGCAAACACCGTTACAGGAAACAATAAAGATAAATTGTTGATGTTACTGTAACTCTGAGACCCACAGATTTGTTTCGTTCTCTCTGTTGAAAAGAACGACTATCTTGGATGGTATGTTCTTCGTGTTCTTTAGGTATGTAGCAGCATAAATGAATTTTCCTGCAACTCTGATTTCCGACTATGTGGTTCTCTGTCTCTCTCCCAAACTCTCTGTAACTCTTCCTGGAATCTCCCTTCACTATTTATACCTCTCTGCAGCAAGAAAAACACTGCAATAACTCTGGTATAATCCTCATTACTCGGCATTAAAAGAATATATTCTCGGGATACTTTCTTCCCTGATTTAACTCCATACGCGTCTGAATAGTGTTGACACGGTCCCAGTTGGATTAAAACTCTGTTAAGCCACATGATATCCTCTAATACACACAGGAAATCCCATGAATATCTCGTGCAAGCTCATGAATATATCCCGTCCTCTGTTTTCTTCTCGTGGAATATCCAGCCAAATCTAGTCGAACAAAAGGCCTATACCAGCCCTGTTTAGCCAAGAGGAACAAACCCAATGAGTTTCGGCCATTGAATCTCTTTAAATCACGACCAAAAATCCAACCCTAATTCTGGTTCATTGCTGCCAGATTTCCCTCCAAAACTAAAATTTGAAAGTTTGAAGATGGAGTGCCCCGATCCAAAATTCAGGTGCCTTTAACAGCTGGGGTGCCTGAGATGCCCTTAACAAATATGAGGGTGTCTTTATCACTTTTCTCCGGAGGTCCAAAAAGCACTTTTTGAGCAACTTTTTCCACACAAGTGTATTTCTCCAAAAACACCTACACAAACGTAAAAACACCAAAATTAGTACATAAATCGAGGCTAACAACAGAGACACTGAGGATAATTCAGACACAAAAATGTGTCTATCATGCTAAAGCCATGCTTCTTACTAGGAAGTCTCATCATTCTAGTGTGCATACTGTTTATAGTCCTTCTGTTAGTCTTTGTGATCACTGGATGCCCCCTCCATTTGGCTGGATTAAGTGTAACACCGATGGTGCTTTTGATATCTTAACTGGAGCTAATGGTGCAGGATTTGTGATGCATGACTTCTCTAAGAAAACAACCTTTTGTGCCTCCCTGGTTTTTGATGTTGCCTCTGCTGAAGAAGTTTAAGCTAGAGCCATATGGGAAGTTCTAAAGAAAGCTGTGGAACAAAAGCTAACCCACATCATTGTTGAAAGCGATGCTAAATCTCTCATCGACAAATTTTCAGCTGGAAATTTCGAGGGAGATACTAGGACGGATGCCATTTTTAAAGACATTTTCTTCTATTCTTCTAAACTTCTTGCTTGTATTTTCAGTTCCAACCTAGGACTTGTAATTTTGTTGCTCATGAGCTTGCTAATTGGGCTAATCTTAACAATTTCTCCATGTACTGGTCTGCACCCCCTGTTTGGATCCTTCCAACAGTTGAGGAGGACCATTAGCTCTTTTGAGAGCCTTTGCTTATAAGAAAAAAAAAAAAAAAGATTGTCGCTGTATTAATATGGGAAAATTATCTATATACCCCTACTATGAGATCCCTTTCAAAAATACCCGTATGAACTTTACAAATACCCCTAAGCCTAATACATTACTAAAATACCCTTTTTTGTATAGTGTATATACAAAACCACCACCACCACTATTAAAAAAAAAGACTACATCTATTGTCCACCATCAACCACCACCACCACTTTCCACCGCCAACCACCACCACCACTGTCCACCGCTGCCAACCACCACCGCCGCCAACCACCACCCCCGACCACCACCCACGCCGCCAACCACAACTGCCGCCGCTAACCACCACCGCCTCCGCCAACCACCACTGTCCACCAACGCCTCCAACCACCACCAATGTCCACCACCGCTATCGCTATCCACCACCACCGCCACCAATCATACCGCCACCACCACCGCCGTCAACTACTATCACCGCCGCTAACCACCGCCGTCGCCGACCACCACTACCATGTGGAGTCAACTTGCTGAAGTTGTGTCCATATAGGAGGCAACTAGCTCAAGTTGTCTCCAATAAATAATGTCCACATCGGAGGCAACTAGTTCAAGTTGTCTCCAAAAGTGGAGGCAACTATCTCAAGTTGTCTCCGAATCTAAGGAAACTAGCTCAAGTTGTCTTCAAATGTGAAGGCAACTAGTGTACATGAATAAGTTGCAAAACAAAATGGAGGCAACTAGCTCAAGTTGTCTCCGAATATAAGGCAACTAGATCAAGTTGTCTCCAAATGTGAAGGCAACTAGCTCAAGTAGCTCAAAGTTTCCTTCAAAAGTGAAAGCAACTAGCCCTAGTTGTGTCCAAATCTAGAAGCTACTTGTTCGAGTTGTATCCAAATATGGAGGCAACTAGCACAAGTTGTCTCAAATTTTTTTTTTACTAATAAGAGATGTTAAAATGCTGAAATATTTAGTTTTTCAAAGAAAAAGAAAGCTCTCGGGCAGTCAGGGATCTTCTCCTAATCATTTGAAGTAGTGCCAAAAGGTGATAGTATGAAAAATGAAACTTCCATTGATATTTGATAGACACATAAAAGGCGAAGCATACCTACAGTACCAAAATTGGACCATCAACATGTATCTAGCAATCAGTTCAGACTCAAATGCCTCATTTCGCTCGAACATAGTTCCGTCGAATGCAATTAAGCCAGCACATACATCTTAACTTCTCACAACTTTATTTGTCAATTACTTCATCGGTTCAACCCCACTGGCCGCTTTACATTCTATGCGCAGTACCTTCGTCCATTGTCCATATACATCCAGTCAAGCCAATACCCCACATTCAATCAATATCGTACATCAACGAGCCACCAGCTTCTCATAATACGGACCTCAGCAGTTTGGGATTACAGAAATCTTGCGAGCTCTAGCCACTTTGTAGGAACCAAAAGCTAACTAGACTCGAGCCAGTCTATCTCCACAACTGATTCAAATAACATACAACCTTCTCCATCTTTGTTGCTTACCTCCCTCCACGAATACAATCAGCACAACCACATTAGCAAACTCCAGCCACAACATCTTGAACTTCTAAGCACCAGCCACAACAAACTCTCTCCATTTTGTACACACCAAATCAATTACTAATTCAGAATCATTCTTTCGGAATTGAAATGCAAAGATCTCGACATCTCCACGAGTTACTCCAGCGAACACAGACCATGCCAACATATTGGAACTTGATTCCACCTCTCATGTCTACACAAACGCCACAACCAAGTTTGGTTCAGTGAACTTCTAGATTTAGGCACTCATTGGATGCAATTTCTATTGCCCAAGTCTTGTCCATCACTGTCTGACTTTGAAATTCATACAACAAAAACCACCATCACAACCTCCACAACTACTACCAACACCAATGATGCAACCACTACCATCATTTTTAGTTTTCTACTACAATATCATTCACTACTACTACACCAACCACCACCACCACCACCACCATACTAACAACCACCAACACAACTGATGCAACATCCACCACTACGGCGGCTACCTCAACCTCCACTGCAACATCCACTACCACCACCACTGCTTAAAACATAACAACCACCAACACTGCGACAACAAACACCTACCACAAGCAACACTAATTAACATCATTGACATAATCAAAAACACTATATATGTTGCCAGTAGGATTAAAATTAAGAAATGCAAAAAATCAAGATGATTATACAGTAAATAGGGATAGATTACTTTATCCCAGTAGCACTGATGCCTAATATGTTAACTTAAAACCTCCAATTCCCATTCAAATCTAACAACCACAAAATTAGTGAAGACTTAAAAATTGGGACAAAAATCAAAACCTAAAACAAAATGATAAAGATACATAGAAGCAGAAACCATATCTAACAGCTTATATTATAAGAAAAATTTAAATTTTCTTACCGGAATATTGAGAAATCGAATCCGAAAATGATATCTCTCAACAGATTGGAGATTGAGTTCGGTGATGATGACAATGTTAATAAGAATATATTGTTGTTTTGGTAGTAGTGGTGGTGGATTTGGTAACATTGATTTTTCGTTGTGGTGGGGACGGTGATGGTGGCGATGGAGATCGTGTTGGTGGAGTTCGTTTTGATCATTGAACCCCATCAAAATTAGAACAAAACCATCAAATTCAACTGCAACCTTCTTCTCAACTATTCTTAAATCTCGTAAATCCATCAACCAAATCAATCGCAGCAACTTCCCATCTCTGACCTGGATCCAAACCCTAACTTCAAATTCATCAACAATAGTATTTCATTCATCCTTGTTCATCACCAGAGACAACACTAGCAGCTCAGTTTCGTCCCTGTTTTGATAAAACATAAGATCCCATCTACAATAATTCAACCATTATTAATCAGCGTCTCCATCGTCAAAATCAAAATCTATACTTACCAGAAACCGAAACCAAAATCGAAAACCTAAAACTATAACTTAATCGCTTTAATCTTCATTTGATGTAGAAATTAAAGCAGATCTCTTGATGATGTTTATGAAGTTTCATTTCCAGATTTGGTTGAAATCGAGAACCTAAATCTCGATTTCTAGATCTATTGAAAATGAAACATACAAGATATAAAAGATCTGCTGATGGTAGTGGCGGCGATGTAGATGGTGACGGTGGTGGGAAGGATGGTGGTGGTGGGAGAGATGCAGATGGTGGTGGTAGCTGTTTAAGTCGAGGAAGAATGAAGTGAACGAATGTGGAAGGGTAAAACGAAGGTGGAAGGTTAGAAAAGGAATTATGAGAGATATTTTTTTGTTGATAATTTCAATTCTGCCATCAGGGGTATTTGTAAAGACCCATAAGGGTATTTGTGCATGACCCATGGATAGTCGGGGCATAAATAACATTCCCACTATTAATACTAGTGTAATGCCCGTGCATTGCACGGGATCTGGTGTTTTGTTATGTTTATTTCGGAAAATTAAACATGGGTACCGTATTTTAAGCCATATATTGTTGTCTTGTAAGTTGTAACAATAAAATGAAGGAGTAAAAGGTCAACATTTTCACAATTAGATTACCCTAATTTGTGAACCAAAAACGTTTCCTAAATTCCAAATCAACTGCATATACATATTAGAAGAAAAAAAATGATTAAAAGCAACCACATTTGGCCAACAACAAAGAGTTGAAATCCAATGCGCACGATTTGTCATTTTGCAATGCGAAACAATGTAACAGATAGATGGAATAACATTTCACCTCTTATGTGCATTGTATTTCCAACAACCTCAATTTTAATGTTGCACAAAATATCTTACTAATGAATAATTGAATAGCCATGGTCCATAGAACTGAAAATAATCAAACAAAGTTATTTTCGATAATTAATGGAAACACAACTCAAAAAAATGAGATACAAAAACTTATTGAGCTGTTAATTATGCAGGAGTTTTTTTCCTTTAGGACTTGCAACATTAATAATATCATATTGCTTTGCTTCTCGACCCGAAAAATGTAAGATGAATGTGAATTGCCTGCAAAAAAACTGGGAAGAAGCCATTCAAGTAATGTTTTATACCGTTAACTCTTATTAACACTGAATAGTGGAGCAAAATAAATCAGACTATTGACTACCCAAGCGGAAATTCTTGGAATGCTAAAAATGATGCTCGAGTTGATTAACAAAGAACACATTTAAAGAAATTAAAGAAAATTAGAGAAACAAAATTACAGTTGAGGCATCAATTCAGTGTTAAAAATACAACTTCAACATCTTAACCATTATCATGGAACCACCGTTGAAGGATACTTTCATGAATGGTTTTTCTTGTCCCTAGTTATACGAAGGTGCCAGACCTGTAATAACAAATGGAGACTAAAGTAATCAAAATAATATACCCGTATCAAGATGAGTCTAAAGTTTAACACGATAAGGAAAACCTATACGTCAATAGAAACCTATACGTCTAAAGTTATGTTGAATAGAAACACTAACAGATCACCACGTAAAATTTGGTAACCAGGCGTTTTTCTAGGATGTTTTGTTTTCCGACCAAAACATGCAAATCATAATGAGTTGGTATTGCCACACACACTCGGTAAACAGAATTCCCCAAAGTGATTTTTTTACTATTAAGACCTCCAAACATTAACCCCTACTTAGTGTACTCGTGTACATTACCTAGTTAGTAATTACTCATAGAAAACATGGAACCTTAATTCCTAATTCCACTTAAAATAAAGTTTTTATAAAAAAATGAGGAAGATATTGATATGAAACTATACTAATCAGAAAGTGATTAAGCAACTGAAATTCTCACCAACCAATGTCGCCATTGTATAATGAAGTCTTGACCATTGTCATAATACAATCATAAGAAATAGTAATACCTTGTGATTGCAATTCCAGATTCTATCATGCCGTTGCACCTTTTCTTTGGCAAGCTCGATCAACTCGACCACTGTTCCCTCTATTCTTAAAAAAAGTTTCAGTGGATCACAATTTACACACGATGTACTTGCAAACACCCATTAAATTATATAACCTTCTTTCCCAACCATAAAATTCACTCTCTCTAGAAGTGACCACGGTTGTATAAGTTACCGAGTGACTGCAAGAAAATTAGCTAACAAACTCATGAACCAAAAACCTGTGAGGAAAGTACACTGAACACATCTTTTAAGAACTCAAAACTACATAGAATTAGAAACATTCATTCACAAACTACTAAAAATCAATTAAAAAAAATAGAGAGGAGAGAGTTGCTATCTCATGACCATCCTCTTTAATTATACTCATCCTTCAATGGAACCCATAAGAACCCTCACCTAGAAAATACACATTTACTTCACCCGATAATCCAATAGTTCTGTTTTACCATAGTCTAGTTTGATTTGCAATTTAAGTGGAGTAAGACCAAGCTTGCTTGTCAAGTATTTGGAGAAAATGTAGTCTAGTTCAATGTGGTCTTAACTGGTATGACACATTTAATAAATTAAGAATCAACAACACAACCTTTTTTTTTAAACGATCATAACTTATGAAATCCATTTTTAGAAGATCTAAAAAGGATGAGGCAAAAATACAACACCTTTTATAAGTATCCAAAAAAGAAAGACACCCGCTCCATTAGCTGCCAAAAGAAAAAATTAATCAGCTGCCAAAATAAAGAAAGAAATCTAAGTTATAGAACAAATACAGTATAGTAACACTCATTCCTGCAATCAACTAACATCAAACAGAGCAATATGACAGCAAATGATATACATATCACCTCTAAATCTATCAAAGAATGCATTCCTTCAAATAAAAGAGGGTTTTATAGAATCAACATGAAAGCCGCAAATCACCCAGATTAACTTTCCTAGGTTTAGCCATAAATGAGGGAATACCTGTATTTCACGCAGTCAAGGGGCAATTCAAAGATCTCTTCTAAACTCTTTTTTTGTTACCCAGCATTTCACACAGTCGAGGGACAGTACAAAGATCCCTTATTCACTCGGTTTCGTTATCCCTACATTTCAGGCAGTCAGTTCAAATTCCAACTTTCAAGGGTGTCATAAAGTTGGAAATCGTAGCACGGATGTCTTGAACTTTTGCACTTCCCTATCTATACCTAAGCCTCCGATGTTGACAAACGTATCAAGTATGTTCCTCGACATATTAGTTAAATCCATTAATACTAATCAAGTATTTCTATCAAAGATTGCAGTCGTTTAACCCGCGGGTCATTAGCTAGTCGAAGATCAAAGTTCTATGAAGAACTGAAAGACAAATATATCTAAGGTTAATGTAAAATCTTAAACATACCAGTTATAGTAATTAGCTAAGAAGACTTCGCTTGCATCATTCTCAGTCACATTTTCTCCATTAAAACCTCAACCTCCTCTTAGTGGACTGCTTGAATTAATTGCTAACACTAATTTTAAAATATACACTCACTTTCCAATCAAAAAAAGAAGGAAATATGACGCTTACATTTGCTATCCTCATCCTATAGCATCTTAATTGCTTCAAATAGGGTAAAATTATTGTCGCAAGAGCCGACAGCTTGTTGCAAGCAAAGCAAATTGTTCGGAGCACCTGATAATGTTTTGTAATTAAATGGTCCAGCAGTACAATTATTTTTATTTGTAGATGCATTTTACTACAACCTACATCCAAAGGATAGAAATCTTCTACTCATGCAAATGAAAGTATGGACATGACGATAGACACAAGGATATACGTGGTTCGGTATGATTACCTACGTCCACGGGGGTGAAAGGATGAATCTTATTACTTCAAGGTGTTACAATGGTGTTGCTCTCTCAAGTGAACTCACTTACAAAGTGAACTAGCTCTCAACTTTACTTCTTTCTTTTTCTCTGATTACCAGTCTCTCTCCTCCCCATATATCCTAACCGCTTTTGGATACAAGTTCTTCTATTTATAGGGGAGGCTACATACAACCAAACTAGGGTGTTGGTCACAACATATCTAACTTGAAGTCCTGTCATCGGGCCCACCTGCGTAGTCCCTTCTTCCGTCACTATGGACGATGTGCTTTGATCCCTTTGTAGTCCCTTGTCCGAGGCGATTCGTTCGGGTGTTCTGTTGGTGCGATGTCGCCCTTCCAACCTGTCTTCCTTGCATATGGCCGATATGACACGTATGTTCTTATCCATTTTACTACCACTCCTCGGTTGACCCAATACGTCTCGTCTTCCAGCTTTGTCAGAGGCCTGCGGTCGAGTCTTGTCCGACAGTTGTAGAGTGATCACGCCCGATCCACGTGGCTCCTTAAATTTCTCGCCTTCCAGCCTCTATCCCGTGCTTCTCGTCTCTTCATGTTTAGGTATCTCATAGCTTTAGATGTTGCCACCTATCCATGGGGATAATTTACACCTACATTTATGCCCCTTCTTTTGCTCGTGTGGCAGACACGAGTGGAAAAAAGTCATCCCCGCTTCCCACGTCCTCGTTCATGCCGAGATTTCCGCCATGCAGTCCCCCAGTAACTCCACTTTATTACATGTAACTGTCGGCGCCGGTTACAACTTCTCTTCTTTAAATAGTCCCACTCCTATTCTCTTTCTTCTTCTTCACCATTTCTTTTTTAGCCTCCAGACGCTATAACTTTTTCTTCGAGATTCTTCATCTCAGTAAATCCTTGTCTTCTCGATTTTCTTCCTTCATCTCTTCATATCCGAGTGCTATAGTGGATGCAGTTACATTCGTCGTCCCAACCTCCTTTATCGATTTCCGATTTCTGTACTATTCTCGTTTATGGCTTCTTCTCCCTCGATGACTGAGAAAAGGTGCGTGGATGATGTTTTTTCCGAGAATGATGCTTTTTCCCTTGATTCCCTGTTTTTGTTTGATAGTCCCTCTAAGTACGATGATCGCGCCATGAAATCTATCTTTCCCGATGATTCTCCTTCTATTTCGTGCAGGTCCAAGAAAAGGGTGAAAGATCTCTCTGATGAAGAGTTCATTGAGCAGTTGAAAGAGAAGTACGATGTTCAAAGTTACGAAGTTACCCTAATCTCGGGCCAAAATATCCTCTTGAAGAAATCCGACATGGATAAGTATGAGCAGTCGGCTGATTACGTGGTCATTACTCAGGGTCAGCTAGAGCTAGGAATTTGTCTCCCTTTGTACAACCCTGATAGCCCTTTTTATTATGAGGTTCTCTCCCAGATCAAGCCTTATCGCGCCATGGCTCAATGGACTAGCAACACTTTTCGCATTATGGATGAATGGAGAGCTCGCCGAGATGGTCACGGTTCTACCGCCGAGTGGTCGACCTACAAGACCGAGCACGCTCCAGAGTATACTATTTCCAATTTCCTTGTCAACTATTGAGCCGGTACCTCAACCAACGGTGATCTTTCCGGTTTTGCTGCCGGTCCCCATCATCAGAGAACCATGCCCAAGGGTGTTGAGAGGATGATGCTGGATGCTGATCTCATGGGCCAAGGTTCTAACAGGCGACCCCGTCACACCAATGATCCAATCTATCCCCGATTTCCGCTCCTTGTCCGAGGTCCTATTTAACATGGTAACTTTCCGTCGCCTTCATTTCCGACCGAGCCCTATCCTTTCTGGGTAGTTAACGACGACAGGGCCGATAAGATATGTGTATCATTCTACGTTCCTCAATTTCTAACTTGTTGGTTCTTACACGGGTTGGCTATTTGTTGTCGTTAAATCCTCAGGGCGACTCTACCAAGGCTGCCACATCGTCGAGGAAAAGAGGTACTAGCACAAGGGTTGAGGAAGACTAGGGGAAGGTAACAAACACAGTGTTTTTATTATAAGTACATGTACTTGCCCTTGTTTTTTGCCTTCACATGTTCTGACGAGAAGCCTTGTGCAGAAATTCCCTAGGCATGATGATGATGAAGCCGATGTGGAGGAGATTGACCCTCAACCTCTTAGACGTAATCCTCATAGGGGCAAGCATGTTGTTGCTAAGCCACAGCAAAGGCAAAAACCAATATTCAATATCCCCGATGAAGATGACATATTCGGTGAGGATTTCTCGGATGACAAGGGAAGTGGGAAGGAGATGGGCGAGAATGTTGGTCCTGAGGTGGTCGTTAATCCTGAATTAGCCTACAAACAAGAACCCTTGAAGGTGCCCGAGCTAGGAAATACTGTTAATGCTGAATCGGAAGTACTTCATCGTCTTCCCCAGATTACTGGTGGGTCCTCGTCCAGTGTTGAAACCTCTTTTACTGTCTCTGGCCCTATCATGAATTCTCTTGGAGCGCTGAATTCCCCCGACTTTGGTGCGTATACTGATGAGAAAATTCTTGCTGCCGTGACCCTGTATGGAGATATGGCTTAGACTCTTGATACAATAATGAGTGACTCTGCCTATTTTGGTAACGTTGTGCCCTTGGTTTATTCCTTGTCGTCGCCTACCATTCTAACTTGTTTACTTGTATCAGATTCTTAATCGGGTACGGTTGGATGCCGCCAATCGTCGTAGGGAAAGGCAGCTGGTGGAATCTCTCCAGCTTCAATTGCAGAACGAAAAAAGTCGCGTGCGCGAGATGGAAATCAAACTCGCCGATGCCCAATGTATGTTATAATTCCATAATCTTAGCTTAAGTTGATTTAGTTTATCGTGCCAGTATCCTGAGTCGGGTATCCTTCTTCTAGCCGAGATAGCTAGTATAGGTTTAGATGCTTCTTCGGAGTTTAGGATTATGAAGAGGAAGTGGGATATCGAAAAGGATTTAGTGGAGAATCTTTATCGGTGAATTGCGAATAAGGATGGTAAGATAGATCTTCAGGCCGATGAGATCGAAGAGCTTCAAGATGAATTAGAACACTATCGTCAGTTTGAGTATGCCCCTGAAGAAATAGATAATTTACGGGCTCACTTGGGTTCTTCCCAACGCCTAGATGCTGAGAAGACCGCTTTGGTCACGAACTTAGAGCAACGGGTAAATGCTTTACAATTGCAGAACCAAGACCTTCATGAAGATCGCCGACGAATACTGAGTGATAAAGATGTAGTGGAGCGAGCTAACCGTGATCTGATGGGAAAAGTGGGCGAACTCAACAAAGTGGTGGGTGAACTGGAATGGAGTAAATCGCAACTTTCAGTGCTCCAAGTATCGCGTAATCGGCTAATAGATGAGTGGAGCGAACATAAGAAGTACTTCCCCAGCAACGAGTTCAACGAGCAACACTATAATGAACTAACCATGAAATTGTCTAAGGCCGAGGATGAATTGTCCAAGTCGGTAGAATCGCTTCAGTCAGTGTTACCCGCCCTTTCAGGTCTTGTAGATGATGTGTTGAGGCCGTTCCTTAAGATTAGATTATGCTCTATACTTGTGAAATTGCTAAGCCATGTCCGATGAATAATCTCGTGTTGTTGTGATTTTGTAGCCGAGCAAAAACGTTCCCGGGAACTGGATCTGGAGGTCCGTCAATTGAAGCAGGTCGAGGCCTATTTGGGCACCAAGTTAACCGACGCATAGGCTGCCAATTTGCAACTTACTCAACAGCTTGAGGATGAACGTGTCTCCCATGCAGATGAGATAGACGAGAAGGTTCAGTCGGGTATCGAGGAGTGGGTGGAGAATAAGCGGCGCGAGGTCGCGCAAAAGAGGGCCGGCATTGTTCCCCCCATGGCTTGAATTCCCCTTTTGTAGTGCTGAGTCACTAAATCGCCCCTTGCCATGGGTTGTAAATCGCTTTGAACACCTCTTCCCCATTTTATTTCCGATACACTGCTTGTTTGTTTTAAATGGGGGTGCTGCGTCGCCGATGTTGTTCTCTTTATTTCCGTTATACTTTGTGTTTCTTGTGGTTTCATGACATTTTCCGCGCTTTCTTAATTGACGCATGTTTCTTTTCGTTCTAGCCCTTGTTCCTTATGTTATTCCTGCAATTTGTTGATTATGTGTGTTAGTATTTTAACCGTTTCTGTCGAACACACCCAACAAGGAGGGTCATCGGGCCCAATTCCATGTCCTTATTGGGGTATCTCATCACTATCTCTTAGATTCAATGGAAGGGTACTAGACAACCTAATTCTAGGATCGATTATCCCGAGCGGTTATCGATCAACCAATCTCGGACAAGTAGTCACAGCCACCTGCGATGGGGGTGACCTTTCAAATGTAAGTAGGCCACCTAGATGAGAAGACCTCGTATCTTAACAACCTGCGAAACTGGTTTCCAACCACCAGAACCCTTAGGCTACCTCGGCACTTGCACACTTCCACTGCCCCGAGTATGAATAGCCAGGCGACTGTAAGGCACCTCGGCACTTCCACTCTGGCTTTGCCCCGAGTACGAATGCCCATTCGAGTGTAAGTCACCTCGGCACTTCCACATTGGCTTTGCCCCGAGTACAAATGACCATTCGAGTGTAAGTCACCTCGGCACTTCCACATTGGCTTTGCCCTGAGTACGAATGACCATTAGTCGCTCATGCCATATCTCATACCCCTCGCGGTTTTACAGAGATAGAAGACAAGAATGCTCACCTTTTCACCGCATCTCCATTCATGGGTGGTAGAGTTTCAAGTACTTGATGTTCCATGGTTTAGGCTCTTCTGTTCCATTGAGACTTAGTATCCGATACGATCCCTCGCCTGCCTTAGACACAATTATGTACGGCCCACCCCACTTTGGTGCTAGTTTTCCGCTTTTTTTGTCTCGCTCCCATTCAACCAGAAATTTGAGTACTTGCTGCCCTGGTTGGAACTCTCTTGGGAGAACGCGTTTGTTATACTCTCGTTTTAACCTTCTTTGATAGTTTTCCATTTTTTGTAACGCTATCTCCCTTGTTTCTTCCAGATCGTCGAGTTTTTCCAAAATTAGATCAGACGAGACGTTTCGCCTCCAAGCTTCTGTTCTAGTAGTAGGGATCATCCCTTCTGTTGGTAGAATCGCCTCGGTTCCGTAAGTAAGCATGAACGGCGAGAACCATGTAGCTTCCCTCCGGGTGGTTCTGTATGCCCACAAAACGTTGTATAGCTCCTCATATCAGTCACCATATGCACCATCTAATTTCTTCTTCATGTTTTCGGCAATCGTTTTATTAGTGATCTCGGCCTGCCCATTACTTTGAGGGTAAATGGCGGTTGCTTTACTCTTCCTGATGTTGTATGTATTGAACAACAGATTAATATTTTCCCCTTGGAGTTGTTTACCGTTATCGGAGACGATGGCTATTGGGATCCCAAAGCGGCAAATGATATGGTCCCATATGAATTTGAAGACGTCTTTGTATCGGATATGCCTTAGTGGTGCTGCTTCTACTCATTTGGTAAAGTAATTTGTGGCCACAATCAAGTATTTCCTATGCCCCGTTCCTATGTGTAATGGTCCGACAATGTCTATGCCCCATTTAGCAAAGGGCCATGGGATTATAACAGAGTTTAAGGGTACTCCTGGCGCCTGTATTTTCTTGCCGAACCGCTGACATTCTTCACAAGATTTTGCCATTTCCTTTGCATCTTCGTTCATATACATCCATAAGTAGCCCGTTGTCTTTGATTTGGCCGATAAGCTTCTCCCCGAGCTGTGATTTCCGGCGGCTCCATAGTGTAACTCGTGCAAGATCATGTGGCCTTTCTCTTTACTTAGGCATCGTAAAAGGGGCCCTAAGTAGGATTTCATATATAAGATCCCTTCCCTTAGCTCGTAGGCGCCCTACTTACTCTTGATTTTATTTATCTCGGGCCGACCTTTAGGTAGTTTGCTCGTTTCTAGATATCGGTGTATAGGCTTTCTCTAATCGCCCTCCTTATATTGCTCGGCTATGTTAATAGCCACATCGATCCGTACTTCTGGTATTTCTGGGATTGAGGGAGTAAGGAGCCTCATAACGCGAATGCCATCCATGCTTGGGTCTTCCAGCTGTGAGGCGATGTATGATAGATCGACCGAGTGTCTGTTATCTTTTCTACAAATGTGGAGGAACTTAATACTCGGTATTTGGTTGACGTAATACTGGGCGAGCTCCCAATACTTTTGCAATACGGGGTCGTGTGTAGCGTATTTTCCCATAATATGTCGAATCACCAACTGTGAATCACCAGTTAAGCGAACTTCTTGCAGCCCCATTTCTACGATTATCCGTAAGGCATGGATCACCGCTTCATACTCGGTGACATTGTTTGTTGCCTTGAATTATAGTCTGAATGAATGCACTATCTTCCTTCCTTTCGGCGTGGTAAACACTAACCCAAGGCCTGATCCCTCTTTGTTTGACGCCCCATCGACGAAAACTTCCCATCTTGTAGGACTATTGGCTGCTAATAGGTCAGCAGGTTCTTCTCGTTCTTCCATCATCCCCGGTATATCTTCCACCTCGTCTTCATAACTAAGTGGGAAGTCAACTAAGAAGTCGGCCACTACCTGCCCCTTGATCGCCGTCCTTGTTTCGTATACCACATCATACTGTTTGATTAAGGCTCCCCATTTAGAGATTCTTCCCGATCGCCCTGCATTATCCAGGACTGCTTCAATAGGCGATTTGGTGAGCACCCGTATGCGATGGGCTTGAAAATACGTTCGGATTTTAGAAGTGGAAAAAGCTAGTGCCAGCACCATCTGCTCCATTCTGGTATAGTTTTTCTCGGCCGGGCTTAGTGTTTTGATAGTGAAATATACCGGTTTTTCCACGTTCTCCTCCGTCTTGACCAATACTGCACTAATGGCATATGGTGTCGCTCCCAAGTATAGGGTGAGGATCTCTGATGGCTTGGGCCTCTGCAATATCGGGAGGTTGGCTAAGTGTAACTTGATTTTTTGAAAGGCCTCTTCACTTGCATCCGTCCATTGAAATTTTTTTCCTTTCTTCAGGATGTCGTAAAAGGTTTTACATTTGTCCGACGACCGTGACACGAATTGCCCCAACGCTGCTATACAACCATTTATCTTTTGCACATCCTTTATCGTCGCGGGAGAAGGAATTTCTAGGACATCCCTGACCTTCTCGGGGTCTGCCTCTATCCCTATGTGGGTGATGATATATCCCAGGAATTTTCCTGATGTAACCCAGAAGTTGCACTTAGCGGGGTTAATCTTCATCTTGTGTTTCCTCATCGTCTGAAAAATCTCTCGAAGGTCTCAGAAGTGATCCTTAGCTCGGAGACTCTTGACTAACATATTGTCTACGTAAACTTCTATGGTGTCGTGTATCTTGTTTTCAAACATGTCTCCCACTAACCTCTGGTAAGTAGCACCAGCGTTCTTGAGTCCAAATGGCATCTTGGTATAACAATACAACCCTTTTTGTGTGAAAAAGGAGGTATGCTCCTGATCCTCGGGCGCTAACGGTGTTTGGTTATAGCCCATATATCCATCCATAAATGTCATCGCTTCGTACCCGACTATGGATTCTACTAATTGGTCTATGCTAGGAAGAAGAAAGATGTCCTTCGGACAAGCCTTGTTCAAGTAACTAAAATTAATGCATATCCTAACTCCTCCTTTTTTCTTTGGTACCACGACCATATTAGATATCCACTGCGGGTAATGGGATTTCCTGATTATCCCCAATTCCCATAACTTTTTCAGCTCGACCTCGACCGCTGCCTGTAACTCTGGTGCGATTCGTCTCATTTTTTGTCTAACGGGTCTGAACCTCGGATCAAATGGTGGCAACAGACCTCCGGGTCAATTCCCTCTAGATCGTGTACTTTCCAAGAGAACGCGTCTAAGTTTTCCTTTAGCACCGTCATGATTTGACTTGCTTGTTTGTCCGAAAGTGATACTCCAATCCTTACTATCTTTAGCACTTCCATCGTCCCCAAATTCACTTCTCGAGTCGGCTCAACTGTTGAGAAATTGGATTTAGGTCCCTCGAATGGAGTCGTTTCCTTTGATTGCTATAAAGGGTCTTGCTCTTGGGTCTCGCATTCCATGACCGCTTGTGGAATAATCTCCTCTGGTTCTTCTGTAGCCTTGACCTCTTTGGCTTTATTCTTCTCTTGCCTTTGTCGTGCTCGACGATCTTCATTAATTTCAGCATCAACCTGCATGCATTGTCGTGCCGCTTGGGAGTCGCCCACTACTTCATCTATTCCCTTGTAGGTAGGGAACCTTAATCTCTGATGATAGGCCGATGCCACTCCTTTAATCCCAGCGATCCAAGGACGTCTGATAATTGCTTCATAAGGCGAGGCGACATCGACCACACAAAAGGTGGTCAGAGTGTCAAGGTAACCCCCACCATCTAAAACCCTCAGTGTTACCTCTACCTTAGGGATGGTAATTGTGCCATTAAAACCGTAGATGCGATATGTTGAGGGGACGAGGATGTCGTCCGACAGCTCCATTCTCTTAAACGTGTCGTAGAACAGTACTTCGACTAAACTTCCACTATCTATGAGAATCCTTCTTACTCCCCATCTATCAATTAATAACGTGATGACCAAGGGATCACTGTGTGCTTTCCCATTCGTTGGGACATCCTTGGCCGAGAAAGAATTAGGTTGCATCATCCAAGGTTCCATTGGTAGGGTCTTAGCTATACTGAATATTTCTTTGCCATTGCGGTCCCTCTTGTGAATCCTTGAAGTGATAACTGGTCCGAGAGTGTAGTCTTGCATAGTGGAGTGTGAAATGGTATTCACAAATTGAGTTGACCTATCAATGCGGACTTGATGGACCGGCGCATCGGGTGCTGCTGTTGACTGGGATGGATGTCGGACAAACTTTCTCAGGTACCCGTCTCGGATGAGGTGTTGGACGATATCCTTCACTTCTCGACAATTATTAGTGTAGTGGCCCCTATACTGATGGTACTGGAAGTAGTCGGGGTGGCCTTTGGTTTCTTGAAACTGGACTCCCCTCGATGCTGGATAATTGATATCGTTCCTCTTCTCGACTTCCTTGAATACTTCTTCCAAAGGAGCGTTTAAAGGGGTGTACGATCGGGATTCCTGCCTCGGCCTCTTCCCTTTGGCCACCCATTCTTTCTTCTCATTACCTCTTGGTGGAGGGTCCGATCTCTTCTCGGGTTGCCTAATCGGGTTGTCCATAACCGCCTTAGTCTCGGCACCCGCTTCAGTACTAGCTTCTTGTATTCCCCTATCTCTCGACTCGGCTTGGATTTCTTCTAAGGTGATGAAATGTTCTTGCATTATTCGCATCTCCTTTAAGGTTTTTGGATTTTCAGAGAACATAGCTACCCAGATGGGGCCCGATCTTCCCAGTACATTTTCAAATCCAAAGATAGCTTGATCTACTAGAACTTTTCCGATTTCAGTACACAGCTTCCTCCACCTATCGGTCAAGGTTCTCAAGGGCTCCCTGAACCTCCGGGCGAGGGTGAATAGTTTTTTCATTCTTGGCCGAGGTCGGCTGTTGTGCATGTAGGTTTCAAGAAAGGCCTCAATAAGAGCGTCGTAATCGTCGATTGATCCGGGTGGAAGCGAATAGAACCAATCTCTCTCCTCTCCCTCCAAACTGGCTGGAAAGAATTTACACATGACTACCGTGTTACTTTTCTATTGAATTAATGACATGGTATACATTTTTAGATGTTCGACTCATCTCCTGTTCCCGCGAATCTAGAAGGAAATGTAGGCAAAGTACACTTTGGTGGGAACGACATTTGTTCGAGTTCTTGGGAGAAAGGCGTCTTCTCGGCCTCGCTCATAATCTCTGCCAATTTGTTCTCTTCGCTATTTCCCGATAGCTCCTTGATCTTTGCTTCCAACTCTTTGAGCTTAGCTTCTGTTGCCCCATTTTGTCGTCCGCCCCTTCTTCGGCTTTCCTCATCCCTCATCAGTGGACGAGTCCTCGGGTGGTCCATATCTTTGTGTGTGTGGGGGTGGGGGTGGGGGGGGTACGGGAGGTGGTGTTGGTTGACCTGATCGTCCGGAATGATTAGGGTTACTCGGCCCAATCATAGGTGGTGATTGACCTGATCGGCCATGACGACTCGACGTTCCTCGGCTGGACGAACCTCTTGATCTGGTTCGCTGATTCCTCAACTGATAATTTTCGAAATCTAGGGCGAGATTCCGCTGCTGGAGCTCCCTTAATACCGCTTCTTGCCTTCTTTGACTTTTTAAAATGTCTAAGAGTGTCGGGTCTGTACTTTCATGTCTAGAGTGTCCATTAGGGTGGTGTGGCCGAGTCTGTAATGGCATCGACATTGGTGGTGGGGTTAGTATCGGACCAATCGCATGGATGGGGGTAGGACCGACGTTGCTCGCTGCTGCTCGCCCCAGCTGAATCTGCCTGAGACGCTCCTGCTCTATTCCTAAGGCTTCCTGGTACTCATCTTGTTGCCTTGTTCTTTGTCTCTGGGCCTGGGCTTCAAGTGCTTCCTCATCGTCCTCTGTATCGGAAGATGTGAGTCCATCAATTTGGTCAACTATCCTCTGGATCAAGATGACCTGGTCCAAAGGTAGGGTGTCATCATCTCGCCCGAGATCCACTCCCTCATTAACAGTTGGCATTCCTCGTGTTGCTGCCCTAGATTCCTCGAGTGGTGGTTGTCAACTGCCTTCTTTCCTCGGCCCTGTTACCCCTGTCTGCATGTTGCTTCTAGTCACTGTACGATTCCTTAACGTCCTTCTTGTCCCTGATGTGCTAGCCATCGGGTGTGGCGCGCGGTAAGCCGAGTTTCGTCCCTACCTACGTCAGCAAATATAAAGAACACCTTACTTTGACCTAATATTTGGGAAATAAACATTCAAAAAGGTGAAACAAATTCAAATGACACAAAAAACTGTCATTACGCCACAGCTCGCAGATATAAAGCCTACTTCGGTTATCAAATAGGCTCTGCCTATCTAACCTATTTTGGATTTATGCTGACTTCAGTATGCGGCGTTGCTGTCACTCCGTACGACATCGCCTTCAGTACTTGACCTCCGTATTTAAGCTAGTTTGTCCTTCCTTCTATATGCTCCAAATCATTAAACTCATGCACATGATGATTGAACAGTACGGCGCGTGAATCCAAAACTTAAGTTAAGTTCCTATTGTTGTTATTCTCCTAAGATCTTATTATGGCCGTCTTCCCTAGATCTTCTCCAAGAACTTTCCGATGACTAGTTAACATCTCCGGGCAAGACACCTCAAGATCAGCAGCTTGTTATGCAAAAAGACACCCTAACTTTGACCTTTTGTTACTCCAAACACTCAAGCTCTATAGCATCGCAAGAAAATAGCTTATCTATTACTAAAACTCAATCAATCATCAAAAACAAGTAGTCATCATATCAACAGACTTTCAACATAGCTCCGAACCTGTGATGTTAGTCGCCGGTGAGCTTATGAAGACTTTCTGCTGATCAAACTGTTGGTAGGAGAAGAAATGAGAACTTTACCACGCCTTGTGAGGACGCTGCTACTGATGTAACTATGCATGTAAACTAAATGACTCGTCATAACAACGATTTCGGCCATAAGAGTTTATCCTAGCTTCAACTACAACACTTGAACGTGTATACAGGAGCTTTGGATCATCTCTAAAGGTCTCTAAGGCAAGGTATCCGGAGATCTTAGTCGGCATTTTACTACAACCTACATCCAAAGGATAGAAATCTTCTACTCATGCAAATGAAAGTATGAACATGACGATAGACACAAGGATATATGTGGTTCGGTATGATTACCTACGTCCACGGGGGTGAAAGGATGAATCTTATTACTTCAAGGTGTTACAATGGTGTTGCTCTCTCAAGTGAACTAGCTCTCAACTTTACTTCTTTTTTTTTCTCTGATTACCAGTCTCTCTCCTCCCCATATATCCTAACCTCTTTTTGATACAAGTTCTTCTATTTATAGGGGAGGCTACATACAACCAAACTAGGGTGTTGGTCACAACATATCTAACTTGAAGTCCTGTCATCGGGCCCGCCTACTTCGTCCCTTCTTCCGTCACTATGGCTGATGTGCTTTGATCCCTTTGTAGTCCCTTGTCCGAGGAGATCCGTTTGGGTGTTCTCTTGGTGCGATGTCGCCCTTCCAACCTGTCGCCCTTGTATCTGGCCGATATGACACGTATATTCTTATCCCTTTGACTACCACTCCTCGGTTGACCCAATACGTCTCGTCTTCCAGCTTTGTCAGAGGCCTGCGTTCGAGTCTTGTCCGACAGCTGTAGAGTGAACATGCCCGATCCACGTGGTTCCTTAAATTTCGCGCCTTCCAGCCTCTATCTCGTGCTTCTCGTCTCTTCATGTTTGGGTATCTCATATCTTGAGATGTTGCCACCTAGCCCTGGGGATAATTTACACCTACACTATTCATAATTGTTCCTCAATTTAACAAAGATTACATATCGATTATGATGTGATTCATCTCTCGACGTCTATTCACCATTGACAGAGAAGTATATATGTTACAGTAGGAGCAGTCTAATAGAATGTTCAAATTGCCAATATAAACTACATATAATAAACAACAAAAAACAGAAATTAAAACCATAGTATTTGCATACATACCGTATGGCATCCACGCACGTATCATGAAATGACTTCTAAATAATAAAATAGATCATATTATGTTGCTATGTCCAGAAGAAAATAAACAAAGGTTTAGCAGTGATTACTTCCAAGAAGCAATAGTCAAGCAATCACTGAAAATAAACAAAGGAGTAGCAGTGATCATTTCAGAACAAAAATCTTTCATATTCTTACACGTAAAATGGTCAACCTCTGCACACTTAACTGCCATTACTAGTAAAACAACACCGAAAAACACAAATTAAGATAGTGACTAATGATCATTAACAAACTATGTCGTTTGTAATGGAGATTACTCATCGTTTAAGAAGCATAAAAGTTTACCCAGAGTAAAACCTAGGATATCCTGAATAACTTCTACTTCAATCTTGAATAACGATCGCAAAAAAAAAATCACGAATATCTCCAATAAGGAATAGATGCATCTCCGTTCCATCATCAGTAGTACCTTCACGAAACAATAAAAACATATCAGAGTCAAGGAAAACCCCAAAAAAACTGACTGAATTAACATTAGGGAAAACCCCAGAAAACGAAGTTTTGGGTTTTATGATAAAAGAAAGAAAGTCGAGAACAATAGGGAGGGGGAATGCTGCGGCTGAAGATTAGATTAGGCTTTTCGGGAAGGTACTCATCGCTTCCATTTTCAGTGTGGCAAAAAGACTCCGATTTTTTTTCAAAACTCTTGATTCTTATTGGTTGGGAGCCAGGAGATCTAGAATTCGAGCTTTTGGCCTAACTTTCAATGTGAGGCAAGCAATTTCTACTCAAATTATATATACAATTGTATTAGATAACGGAAGAAAGTTGCAGAAGATAATAAGAATTTCTAAGAGAAAAGGCATATAATAACAAAGAGTCAATACTTGTGAAAACTAACTTGTAGGAGCAAAGTAGCTAGTCTTCTAACAAAACGAAAAGAAAACTAAACTTACAGGAGCAAAAGAAAAAGTCATCTCTAAGCTACGTACACAAAGACCATCCCGCCGAAATCAAGAGTCCAACACCACTTTGGAAACCCAAAACCACACTATGTAGACCATATAATCGTGTAAAATATATCTGTCAACCCTAGAGAAATAGATATAAACATTACCCAAGTTAACGTGTAGCTCAATTGACACTGGATTACCTTGATCGATTGCTTGCAAAACAATACTAATGGAATAAACAAAAAAATGGACTCGAAATCCCTAAATCTTCAGAGAATTGAGAAACAACCACAAAAATAAAAGTTCATCTCTAATATTGCTCGTACGAACTTAAGGGACAATGGTGTATTTCGATTCCATATTTTTATCGACCTCCATCAGATTTCCATTTTTTTACCCAATTAATCTTCAGAGGTGCTATCTTACCAATTTATTGCTTATCCAATAAGTCTAACTTCACAAATAACCATTCTTTAATTGCCCAATAAACCTGACTATACCAAGGGAATAAAAGCCTATGATCCAAAATATCATAAACTGACGAAACACACGCTAGTTACAACAACTTAATTAAATAGTGCATCCATTTAGAGGGAAGAAGTTCTTCATGTACGCATAAACTGAACTAAATAACAATATCATACTCATACTCCTTGTAGAACAAATTTCCAAGTTCCAAGCGGTGAGCAAACAAATCAAGCATTAAGTTCGTATAATCCTGAAATACTTACCAGGATCAGGTTCTCGGTGTCAACTTCACTACAAATTTTCCAATTCCAAAACTCTAAAAACATCAGTCTAAACCAAGTACAAAATATATACAAACCCAAATATTTGCTCAAACCCCAATTTGCAGTTATGTATAAATCAAAAATAGAATAAAGGGAAACCCCATGAGATGGTGCAGTTTGACACAAACATAGAGAAAATCATAGGCAGAATGAAATAAAAAAACCCTTAAAATCATAACATTGCCCATTGAAAAGAGAATCGAGAATACACCTTTGCGACCTTTAGGAAAACTATAACCTGCAACGAAACTGTAGGTATTCAAAAATTTCAGAAATTAAAACCTCGAACAACCCTCTGTTTAACAAAAGACAATCAATCTAAAATTTCGGAGAACTAAAAATCAGTGTTGAGACGATAATAATCCAAAATAATCATCCAGACTTCCCAAAACTAATCAAGATTTATGATACCTTTTATTATGACTTTTTATGCTAATTCTGAACTCAGGCGCTATGATGACTCTTGAATGATAATTATGATTTTTATGCTGGCGTTAATTTTTCCGTTATGGATGAAAATCTGGAGAAGAATAAGCTCAATAAAACCCTAATAATGGAAATATATTTTTTGCAACTCCATGCTTCATGGGCGTAACGGATTAATATGTTGGCCGTGAGACGTCGGATGAGGGCGTAAGAAGGGGTACAGTTTCATCCACGATTTATCTCTTTTAGTTTCCTCTATTTTGAGAGAAATGAGAGCCGCTGATTGACAGAAAATGTCTATCCAGAACCGTCAGATTAGGCAAAAACCATGGTAGAATTCTGCATGTTAATCACCTTACCAGAAGCTTACCCAAAAATATAAAGTAGGTGTTGAAGATGTGCCTCATACGAGAAGAAGTTGCTTGAAAGAATAACGAACAATCATCTGCAACGAACAGAAGATTGATAGCAGGACAGTGCTTCTCAATTTTAAATCCCGGAAGATGATGAGAATCTTCATGATGTTGCAAAAGTCGAGAAATTATTTCAGTCGTTGAATTGATCTATTACAACTTTGATTTTCATTCCACAGCTATGTATTATTTTCTTCGCCAAATGGAGAAGAATTTGTATTACCAGAGTCTAGAGAGCATTAAACGTTAAAAAAACAAAGGGATTTTTACAAATCTAGCCCTGTTTTTTTATGGTTTACAAAACTAAACCCTTTTTTTTTTATTTCTTACAAAACTAGGCCTTATTTGACAAAAAACAGTGGATGAAAAGTTAACCTCCCACGTAGGCAGTTAATAGGACTTAAAAATACATATTAACCCTTTTAGCCATTGAGTTCACTCATTTTGTGATTGTAGATGGATAGTTCAAGACTTCTGTCAAACACCTGTTGCGCATGGACTGCTAATGAAGAGTTTCCTTGTATTGACACTTTGCATCTTGGTTAGAAGCTTCTAAGATAGCAAACTGAAACCTATATTCCATTTCCTCTCCAACATAAACTGCAGCAACCTTCTATCAACATTCTACAATAGCTAGCAACACCAAAAAAGTTCAATTAAAATGATTCTGCCAAAGATTCAAAGTCTATAAGAACGGTAAATTCCCAATTGAAGAAGGAATATCACCCGAGAAAATTTTCCCACCCAAACTAAGTACTTTTAGATTAGACACTCTAACAATGTCATTAGGAATTACACCAATGAAGTAATTCAAAGAAAGATCAAGATATTCAAGTTTAGAACAATGCAATACAGAAACTGGGAACTCCCCATGAATGAAATTCGATGAAAGATCAATCTCAGTTAAATGCTTCATACCACATATAAAAGTTGGAACTATTTGTGTAATACTCATGTTGTGAAGTGAGATTTTAGTAACTAAATTGTTGTTGGTACATATAAAAGTTATAAAGTTCAGATGGAGGAGCTCATTTACCGTGTTCAAAGTAGGCATTTTTTTAAGCGGAGCTGCTCAAAGTTGAGAACCCGTACTTCCATTTAACCTGGTATACCATTGTTCTGGGCCACATGGTTGCTGGCTTCTTGAGAGAGATTTTGGAAGTCTATGTGCTTGCATAGTTTCTTAGATTTATTATCAATTAGCGCAGGATGTACCTGAGATAACAATTTACAAAATCATAAACCAACATTTAAAAGTCATTATTTTCTTAGATAAGAGACAAAAATGGCCAAGCTGGAGCAAGAAAATAAAGATAAAAGACCAAAGCATAGAAAACTAATGGTATGTCAGTTCATAGGTGTACATTTTTCTTTTGAATCTCACTATAAAACTAGGGTATCTAGCTGAGAGATTAATTATATCCAGAGAATCAAGTTTGCAAGTATTGCAGAGGCTTAGAGAAGTACCTTTAAATTTATGGCAATAGCTCTGTAAAGTCCATCTTCGATAACGCGGGCATAATCAGGCAAAATCTCAATAATATTGGTAAATTTCTTCAGATTAAGACATGGGTCCGGAGCAATTTCTGCTAGATAAGCTTCAATTCGTAGTCCAACTTACCTTGCCTTCTAACACATCCCCCATACTTCCATCAATTAAAATAATATGTACTATGTTCTTTTAAGATTCAATTATCTCTCAGAACCCTGTAAACAACCACACAAATGATTGCAGTGACACCCTTGTTCACAGACTCAACTATAGCTTGAAATGGTGAAGAAAAGTCCATTCTGACAATTACTCGAACATCATATCTGTGCACTGATTTTGTAATAACCAACCATCAGAATCATAGAATTAGGAGAGACGCCTGTAAGCAAACTTTATCTTCTCTTCATCAGCATCCCTTTCTAATTCTACAAACAAACATCTAATAATTCATAAATCAACAAACAAACAAAAATAATAACAAAGATCAATTGAAACCCTTTATAATTGATCTTCGAAAAAGAAAAATAAGAAGTAAATGGATTGGAAGAAATCATGGACTAAGATTTGTAATTATCAACAGGTTTCTGGGAAGTAAAAGAAACCCCTAATAATTTAGATTGTTCTTTGAACCAACAAATGAAAACTATGTGTGGACAATAAATCGTTCTTTGAAGATTAATCACTTTTATTTTTTCCCCAAATTCTAACAGAAATATCTCAGAATCCAAAATCAACTTCACATACAACAATCATATCTAAAATCATATCTGAGAATCAACAGTAAACCCTCTTAAACTCAATTTCTTCACAGCAGTTTCTTGCTTCTGAAAAAGCGGGGGTATAACAACCTCACCCAATATTTTGATTAGCAATCTGTATGGACTAAATCTAATATACTTTTAAGAGAATCAACTAGATAGTCAGACTAAATCTTAATAAAAAGTGTATCAAGGAGTTAATATCTCTATCTCTCGATTTGATCTATACTCAAGGAAATATAAATCTGCGAGTCTTTATCAAATACAAAAGATATAAACTTGGATGGTATAAAAAACCAATATCCAAGGATCAATCAATTTCCAATCAACAACCAAAGGTTGGATTTCACAATTGATCGATACAACGCACAACCTATGACATTTCAATTATATAACAAAATATAATGCGGAATAGAAATAACACAAACACCAGAAATTTTGTTAATGAGGAAACCTCAAATGCAGAAAAACCTTGGGACCTAGTTCAGATTGAACACCACACTGTATAAAGCCGCTACAGACATTATCCTACTACAAACTAACTTCGGTCTGGACTGTAGTTGAACCCTAATCAATATCACACTGATTCAAGGTTACGTCCTTTATCCCAGCAGGATACTATGCACTTGATTCCCTTAGGTGATCTTACCCACAACCAAGAGTTGCTACGAACAAAAGTCGAAGACTTGAATAAACAAATATGTATCACACAGAAAAGTCTACGATAATAGATAAATCTGTCTCCCACAGATAAACCTACAAGTTTTGTTCCGTCTTTTGATAAAATCAAGGTGAACAGGAACCAATCAATAACCCGGACTTATATTTCCGAAGAACAGCCTAGAATTATTAATGACCTCACAATAATCTAAACCGTATGGTAGTGAAACTAGATATTGCGGAATCACAAACTATGAGACGAAGATGTTTGTGATTTCTTTGTATCTTGCCCTATCAGAGATATAATCTCAATCCAATTATTCAATTGAACTCGTCCGATAGAAAATGGTAAGATCAGATCGCTCAACTACAAGAGAAGTAGTTTTGTCTGGCTTCACAGTCCCAATGAAGTCTTCAAGTCGTTAATCGACAGGGTCTCGAGAAGAAACCTATGATTAAAGGAGAATTGACTCTAGCAAAACCAACTAGTATCACACATGAGGTGTGTGATAAGTGCATAATTCATATGATTTTAGTGTCCATTCCATACTTGTTTTAGCTATTATTCTTGCATGCAATCGTATTATTCCTATTGTTTTCTCTTATTTGACTCTAATAGGTGAATCATCCAAAAAGGAGACACAAATTTCTAAAAATAGCTAAGGATAGAAGTATTCCAAGTATCCAAGTGTCCAAGTCCATGAGAAGTGGAAGAAGTGCGACGAAAAGGAGAAAAACGCTCAAAATCAACAGAAGGGCCAAAGACCGATCTTAACTCATTAAAATTAAGGATTTCTCATCACCATCTTGCAGAGAATTGAAAGATAAAAAATAATGCAAAGATAATGAGGTCATTCCGAGTTCTTTGTGAAGAAGTTGTGTCCAAATTTTTTTTTTATCAATACCGAAGATGGTAAGGTTCGCATACCGGGTACGCATACTTAATTCCGAATATTTCTACTGGAATTTGAAGTTTGCGGACCAGATACCCTTAATTAGCAAGTAGGAAAACGTGTATTCATACCTTGTAAGGCCTAAGGTCATGTTTGGGATTGTTATGTCGTATTTTGGGTTCGGTTTCTTGAACCAAACTAAATACTTGATGGCCAAGTAATGTTGTTGATGGTGGATTTTAGTTCAGGACTAAAATTGTAAAACCAAATTTAATGTGCTGACATCCTGCAAAGGGTAAAGCCGTTTGATAATGCGCTAACATCCTGCAAAGGTTAGCCCATTTGATAAGTGATGAATACTTCTTTGCTTAGTTTATTTGAAGCAATTCAATAAACATACAAAATTCACCTAGAATGGTGCATGTAGAAACAATCCCAATATTCTGTGAATTTATAGCATTAGTAATTAATTCATGAATTTCCTTGTATTTCCTATATTGTTCTCAGCAGGACTCTCATTATCGGTGCGACATGATGACTGATTGTTACTCTCAGCAGAGTAACATAAATATCCAAGTGTCAATAGTGAGGCATACACGAAATACCCGTATAGGCTATACCATTCTCTAACAAAGAGAATCTCGTATTGACATGCTTATACTAACCCGATCGAGCATATTTAATTCATTACGGGAAATTTGGACTGTCCATGTCAGTCTCAGAAACGATCATGGCCACGCAAGTTGGCCGCATGATCTAACCAGCCTAGACGAACCCTAGCAGGAGCAGGCTATCACCTTAATGATCACCAACGGGCCTATTTATGCCCAAGACGGTTGAACATTACACTTCACTTCCCAGCGTGCCAAAATACGAGCCCTAAAGTAGGGTGGCCACGCTTCTTTTAGAAGAATCTTGGATGAGCAAGACTGCTTAAAATAGTCTCAAAACGATGATGACCGTCCAACTTCACTGGCATGATTGGACGGCTTAGATCGCTCCATGAAATATGAGGAGGCGCCTACATGCAATTTGGCAGGCCCACTCTGTTCCTGCATGATAGATTTTCTCACAGATCAAGTCATGGAGCAATGAACGTTTGCTCGAAACATAGCTGGCGTGATGCTTTAAAGGCCGCGGAAATTCCACTAGTGTCTTAAATCGAGCACGACCATCCAACTTCGCAAGCATGATTGGATGGCTTAGATCACACATAGGACCATGAGACATGTATGGATACATTCACCATCGGCCCAATGTGGGCCCCACATAGTCGATCTCCCCAAAGGAGGAGCATAGCCTTCCAAACCGATCGTCTAAAGTTGCACGCGCGTGACCGGCCCAAAACCCTAATTAGGGTTTGCGGCATGGTATATGTGTCGTAGATTGATCACGGCCATCCATCTTCGCCAGCTTTGATGGAGGGTGCAGATATAGGCTAAGGAGGTCTAGGGAGCATCAAAGTGATCACTGCGGGCCCACCTGAGTGTGTGAACGATTGGCATATGTGAAGCAGGGCCAGATGCATCGAAACGCGCTCCCCAAATGTGGCATGTCGTGGCCCCCTAAAGTCCTTTGCATCATATGATTCTTGTCGCCAATCGATCACGACCACTCATCTTTGCCAGTCAAATTAAGTGGCCTAGATCGAGCCTTCATGGGACAGAGAGGTACAAGCATGCACAACAACAGACTGCCTCTATGCAGGATCGATCGGTCCCACCAAAATTGGCGCATATGCTTGAGTTCTATCAAGACAAAGAGGGATGCTTGCGCACCTCTTAAAACCCTAAAATTCCATCAACGGTCGTAGATTTATGTCGTAAACCATCTCGTCCGTCCAACTTTGCTAGCTTGGTCGGACAACCTAGGTTGAAAGATGGACGACCAATGAAACACCTTTATGATCACCGTCCGCCACTCTTCCACATGGAGTGATCGACCATGAGATGGCTCGCCCATACGGCCTCCAAACGATCACTCGAAGATGGATGGATGTGATGTTGTTTTAAGATGCTTAATCCGCGACTTATTCGCTTAAGCTTTAAAACAGCGATGCTTCACACATATTGATCATATTCGATGCATTACATGCATAGAATATACACGATATTTTATAAAATATCGATTTCTTAAATAACTTAGTCATTTAACTTAGCACCGTATGCTACTTCCAGTGGGTCCCACGATCCAGTCATTCGAGGCATCAAGCATGTCACAAACTAGGGGATACTTACTGGGTTATTGGTCTGGCGGTTTACAGTGTGCAGCGTGCAACACGCCATTACAAGAACGTGTTAGGAGGCATGGACAGTTAAGATGATGAGGGAAATGGGCTAAGACGTGATTGTGAAATCACCCACACAACCCCACTACTTCATCACTCAACTTCCTCCACTTCCTACGAGATGAGGGTTTGCACTCGATGACTTGTATAAATAGGTCATTTGCCTATTTCCAAATAATACAGATAAATACAGAAAAAATCAAGTGTTGTCACAGTATCCAGAAAACACTCAGAACTGATAGCTTACATTGTGCAGTCCAGTTCAACATTCTGATACAAGTCATAAACATCCAACACCTTCACAATCTCAACACCTTCTTCGCTTCCCTCCCTAAGATCAACCCCATCTCCTTCACTTTGTGACCGAAGCAAGTATGGAACGGCCATTTCTTGGTTTAGGCTAGAATTGTACAGATTGATCTCTCGAATCAAAAAGAACTCCATGCAGTGCATTTTTTTAGGGTTTAGATTCATTTCTCATCCACACTCCCAAAATTATCAAAACCAGCTGAAATAATTTTCACCCATAAATAATTGGCGACCACAGTGGGAGATTAATCTCTTGGTTGTGTAGTCAATTTCTTCAATACCCAATTCTATTTGGCTGATTTCAAAATGGTTGGTCTTAGGATTCCCCCAATAATTTCAAATCCCTGTCGAAGTTCCTCCAATGAAGATACCCCTCTTCCCAACGTTATATCTGGTGGTGTAACCAGAAGAATCCCAACATTGATCGAGTTAGCATGGGTGTAGGAGATTCACACGAGGAACATGGACCTGATCAAGGAAGCAATAAACGGCATTCTCGATCTCCTCATCAAGATGACATCATATATGTGCGATTCTCCTGTCATGGAGATTTCTTCACTATGGACTGATCCTCACAACGATCCTACTCAAGAAAATAGTTTCACTATGAACCAGAGGCCGGTGGATCAGGAAGCGGCTTCTCTAGTGGAAAATTTATGCGAACTTTTACACCTCTCGAAGAATCAGCGGGCGAAGACGTTTGCTGCAATCAACCAGATAGCCTTAGACATGCATTTAACTCATTTGCGTCCAGAAGCCTCAAAAACACCAGAGATGTCTGTGAATAATGTTACATTTACAGAAGAAGACATGATGGCGGAAAAAGGTCACAATCGGTACCTACACGTTATTGCACGCATCAAGGATTCAGAGACTATGCTGAATAAAGAAGTCATTCGTATACCTGTATCATTGTCTCCTTAAGCACCAATATTTGGAGTGGAATTGTTTTAACTAAGATAAGCTCTGCGCGAAGAATCAAAAAAAAGTTCATTGCATCCCACTTCCCACGTGGGCGTCAATCCAGGAGGAGGACCGAGTTACACCATTGAAGACTTAGCTCCATGATGCATCTTTGCTGACAAGGCGTCCCAGTTCTTCTTCATCATATGAATCCGCGACCCACGCTAACACCAAGAGGGAACGAACTATTGTGGAAAGCCATGACCAGAAAGGGAAAACCTTGTATCGACGTCGTTGTTAGCAATTAACAGGGGATACTGTTACCCAATCTCTCCGCCCAACGGAATTCTACAACAACAACGGGCCATAAGAAGAAGTGATAGATGCTCTACGACAGCTGCAAGATGGCACCAACTGCACAACTGATGATCTAGAAATAATTAACATTGGGAATGAGGAATCTCCTAGGCCTATCTCCATCAGCTCAACCTTGTGTACGGATGAACGCACGAAGCTCGTGGAACTTCTCAAAGAATACCAGGACATATTCGCTTGGACGTATGAAGAAATGCCCGGTTTAGATGAAAAATTGGTCACCCATCATCTACACGTCATACCTGGATCCAAGTCGGTCAAACAATCTCTGAGGAAATTCAGGCACGAGGTAGAAGAGCAAATCATGACTGAGATTCAGAAGTTACTAGATGCTGGTTTCATTAAACCCATTTATCATCCGACCTGGTTGGCTAATGTGGTTCCGGTGAAAAAGAAAAACGGACAGATCAGGTGTTGCGTGGATTTCAGAGACTTGAACAGATGCTGCCCCAAAGACGATTTTCCTCTACATAACATCGACATGCTAGTAGATGCTACCAGCGGACATGGCGTGTTATCCTTCATGGATGGATATAGTGGCTACAATCAGATAAGGATATATGTGAATGACGCGAGTAAGACAGCTTTTAGAACTCCTCGCGGAAATTTTTATTATACTGTAATTCCATTTGGTTTAAAGAATGCCGGTGCAATGTATCAACGCGCTACAACGGTAATCTTACACGACATGATGCATAAGCAAGTTGAAGACTACGTGGATGATATAGTAATCAAATCAAAAGCTCGGGCGGTCCACACATGAGTCTTACGACAAGTGTTCGAGTGCCATGAATACAAGTTGAAGATGAATCCTTTGAAATGCGCTTTCGGCGTTTCTTCAGGAAAATTTCTAGGATTCCAAGTGACTGCTGAGGGAATCAAAGTGGTAACATCCAAGACCCAAGCTATCCTCACGATGCCCCCTCCGAGAACTGCGAAGGAACTGTAAGGCTTCTGATGGTATTTTTCAATGATGTTGAAGTAAAAGGTTCGTTGAGACTTGTGAAAGCAGATTTTTTTTAGACTTAATTTTTAAAGCAAAAATATAAAAAAATCAAAATAAGAATTATGGAGAGATTGGGGCTAGGATTCCGCTATTTACCAATTCTAAAGTGATACTAATTACAATCATGTAATTTCACACGTTCAATTTGATTCTCAACTATTGCAAAAGTAGATTTTTTAGAAACAACAAATGTTAATCCAAAGCATGGGATATCAAAACCCTAGGCCAAGCATATTCCATCAATAGAAAATACAATTGTTTAACAAAAATCATAAAATCTATTTTCAATCTAGGTAAATAATCATAATTAAAAATTGCGCAAATTAAATAATTAAGAATTACCACTTTTTCATTGGAAAGATAGTTTCCTCCGTCGCCCCAGAGGATGGGTCTAGCACATCATGTTGTAGACACGCTCAAATTGGTTTTTCATTTCTCAAATAGGTGTTTACAAGGATGAAATATAGAGAAAATGGTTAAAACCGGGTGTTTGCAACATTTATAATTGTTGCAAAACACTGTTACAGTGAACGATAGAATTTTACTGTTGCTGTAACTGTAGCTCTCCGACGCACCTTTCAGTGTCGATGTCACTTCGCAGGAACGACTGTCTCGGGGGGTCTTATGTTCTTCGTGTTCTTCAGTTATACACCAGCAGAAAATATCATGTAACTTAATGATTCTTCACTCTGCAGCTCTCTATTCTCTTCCCAACTCTCCGTGCCCCCTATATTACTCCTCAACATCTTAAATAGCCTCTCATGCACCAGAAATCTCCTCCATAACTCGAGATAATTCTCTCTTTATTTCTGTCTAATATTTCCGGAATAGTTTCCCTTTTTAACTCCTCACGCGTCTGTAGCAGTCGATTAATCTCAAAACATGTTCAGAACCTATTTATGGAAGATTCGAACACACTCCAGCCTCGGTAGTCAACACGACAAGCACGGGAAAGGGTACGAAAATATCCGTGAAAAATTATCTTCTCTGTATCTTATGTTCGCACGTTCTATTCCTTCTTTCTCGAAACAAACCTCGTTACCAGCCCTGATTAGTTGTAACAGGTTGAGAAGAGTCCAATTCAAACCAAATATCCAAGAAAATCTTGGTCAAATCCACTCCAGCAGTTTCCGCAGGTGAGTGAAATATTTTCCCGCCAATTTCGAACTACAAAAGGTAAGTGATGGAGTCTGCCCCGATCCAAAAACTGGGGTGTTGATAGCCTCGGGTGTAAATAGTAAAGAGGATGCCCCTTAGTAATTGAGTGCCCCTTATCCAAATGAGGGGTGCCTTTAGTAATTTTCTCATGGGGTCCAAATAGCACTTTTTGAGCAACTTTTTCCACACAAGTGTATTTCTCCAAAAACACCTACACAAACATAAAAACACCAAAATTAGTATAAAAATCGAGACTAACAATAGAGACACTGAGGACAATTCAAACACAAAAATGCGTCTATCAAATACCCCCAAACTTATTATTTGCTAGTCCCGAGCAAATCTAATCTAGAAAATAAAATGACTACACTTAGCATGTGTAGCAAGCCGTTAAACCGCTAGGTGGCCCTAGTGGCGGAGTGTTGTCTCCGGAGGGTTTACCAGAGGTGTACCCACAAAACCTTTACTCTGGACCCTAGCTATCTACGCAGAACCTTGGAAGGCACTAAAAAATCTCTTTGGTTGGCATACTTATTGACTACAGGAGGAAGTACCCTCATGCGAAATTCCAATTGATGTACACGAGTTTGCACTCAAGCATACTAAAATTCATATAAAGTGACAGAGCTCTACTCAGATAGTTTCTGGACATCATAAACCGGAGTCAACCAATCACATGGATAGATTAAGAAGATGGATGTAGAGAAAAACGTGGATGATGTTGGCTAAGGTGAACCTATCCTAATGGACTGAGATACTGGTCTGGACTAATATCAACACACTGGCATATACAAGGGAACCAGCGATCGATAATCCTAACTCTAGGTCAACTCAGCTGGCATATACAAGGGTACCGGTGGTTGACTTTATTGTATTTATTCCGGTTGGTCTAGTGGTCTGGTCTAAAAATTTTTTTCTCTCAGTCACTCTATTTCACCCTACCAATGGTAAAAAAAAAAAAAAAAAAAAAAAGTGATCAGGATTCTTTCGATGTTTCCATCACGAGAATATGGCGAAACTACCATGTTTTCTTTTCTAACACCTGAGCTATGTGATTTTATGAATAGACTCTTCTATATGTTTCCATCTAATCAGATTGGTTCCTCAACTCCTACAACCAAAATGTTTCCATCCACTTAGATTGGTTAGTGCCGACCTTAATAAGCATAAATTTCTAGGCTTTGGAGTTTATTTATTGCAACTAAAAGCTAGCAAAAAGTTTCTTCCCCACCCTCAAACTTAAATCTAACATTGTCCTCAATGTTCTATAGATAAAATTAAAAACATGAACAAGGAGAACTGTTACCACTTAAGGGAAAAGAAAGGAAGGATATTACCGTAAGCATGAGCGTGGGTGCCTCCCAGAAAATTTCTAAATTTAAAGTCTTTAGCTCGACATCAAATACCTTAAAAAGGATTGTCACCTTCCAAAGTCATATACCAATATCCAAAATAGTTGTGGGTCCTCAAAACCAAATAGAGCATATACAAATGAAAGACTACCATCTTGGATTACAAAAATGAGCAGATGGAGCATAACTTGATCTAGGGATTTTATCAAGGCAACTAGATTTATCTGGGGTGTCTCTTTGGGCTCTATATAAGCATTCCATAAGATCTGGGTTTCTTCATGGATAGTATCTGGAGGATCGGGTATCAGAGTTTGAAGAAACTCAAGTAGCATCTTAGACGCACAAAGCTCGAGTCCCAAGTTAGGGACTTCAATTAGGGATACATAACGATCACTAGAATCATCATTACCCCCCAAACTTAAGGTGAACAATATCCTCAAATGGACCAAGATCTATGGGATGGGTTCTAGGGTCCATAAAGTTACCACAATAACTAGCTTCTTTGGGAGACTGGTCATCTAAACGAACAACATCATCGTATAAGGGATTATCAAAGAAAATCTCTAATATAGGCTCATCAACTAAGGTGTTCGTCATTGTTACCTCCTCCAAATCACTGAAAGGTTCATCAAATAATGGATTATCAAACATCATGCAGGCTAAAGGATCAGGAACTAAAGTGCTAATCATGTTCACCACTTCTAAATCATCCATCTCAGAAGACTTAATAACATTAAATACATTTAGCTCAGTAGTCATGTTACCAAAAGATATGTTCATAAGTCCGGTTCTATAATTGATGACAGCATTAGATGTGGCTAAGAATGGGCGACCTAAAATTACCGGGATTTGAGCACTTGGGTCCTGAACAGGCTGGGTATCTAGAAAAACAAAATCCACTGGGTATATGAACCTATCAACCTCAATAAGAACATCTTCTATGACACCACGAGGCACTTTGACAAACCTACCAGCTAATTATAGTGTCATTTTAGTCGGTTTCAACTTACCAAGACCTAGCTGGGTGTATACATGATACGGGAGTAAGTTAACACTAGATCCTAATTCAAGTAAAGATTTATCGACCATGTGATTACCAATCGCACAAAAAATGGTGGGGCATCCATGGTCCTTATACTTAGGGGGTGTTTGGTTCAGAAGAATTGAACTTACTTGTCCGGCTAAAAAGGCTTTCTTATGGACATTAAGCTTACGCTTTCATGTACAAATATCTTTAAGAAACTTGGCATAAGCAGGCATTTGCATAATTGCTTCTAATAACGGAATGTTGATGTTCACCTGCTTAAATGTTTCCATTATCTCGTTGAAAATCAACTCCTTCTTTGTTGGGGATAACAACCGTGGATATGGGGCTCTAGGCACAAAGGTAGTCCTATCAGGAATTTCTTGTGAATACTTAGGAATTGTTTCAGTTTCCTCAGCTATGGGTTCCTCTTGTGTAGTAAAATGTGGAACTACAGTATTTCCACCAGGCATGGCTACCTTATTGTCTGTTTTTTTACCGCTCCTAAGGGTTGTTATAGAATTCACATGATTGTACCATTTCTCTCCTTTGGGATTACGATCAGTATGACTAGGGAACCTTCCTTCTTCTCTCTTAGTTATATACTTAGCTATCTGGTTGACTTGAAGTTCTAATTTTGCAAGAGACTAGGAATTATTCTTAAAATTCTTCTTGGTTTCCTCTTGAAAATTAACATGGATCTTTATCAACATTTCCTGGCTTTGTCATAGCATATCCTGGCTCTTTTTTAATATACTAAGAGATTCCTCTAAGCTAGTCATTCTATTCTCAGAAGGGTTATGGAACTGGGCTTGACCTGAAGAGTTCGTAGCATAATCAAAACTTGGGGGAGGCTGAGAATTACTAGACTGACCTTGATTCTAGCCCTTAGACCAAGAAAAATTAGGATGGTTTCTCCAACCAGGGTTGTAGGCCTCTGAGTATGGGTCAAATTTCTGATGGTTTTCAAACCTAGCATTGTTATAAACAGTATGGAATTGCTCATCACTAACGTGACCTTCCCAAAATAAGCTATTGGGTTCTATTCCATAACTAGAGACTTGAGAGGCTCTAATCCTATCATCAGGTTCAATAAGAGACCTATGTTTAGACCGATTCAATTCTAAAGCTTCTAACCTTCTAGACAAAGCAGCAAACTTAGCATCTGACCCAAAGATTGTATCGACCACATTAGTGCTGCTTCTATTAACCAAGAGTCTTTTAGGGGGTTCAACACAAGACTCCCACTGTTGGGATTTTTCAGCTACATCTTCTAAGAAGGAAAATGCATCATCAGCGCTTTTACTCGTGAATAAATCAGCACACATAGACTCGACCATGGCTTTGGTCGAATAGTCTAAACCTTCATACAGAATTTCAACTATTTTCATTTTTTCGAACCCATGGTGAGGACATTGCGACAAATGATCATTAAATCTCTCTAAAAACCTATAAATGGATTCTCCTTCTTGTTGCATACTGGCACTAATTTTCTGCCTAAAAGATGCGGTTTTATGCTTAGGGAAAAAATTTAAGTAGAAAACAACAGTAAGTTGGTCCCATGTTTCTATAGACCTAGATGGTAGGTTGTTCAGCCAGGACTTGGCTTTATCTCTTAAAGAAAAGGAAAACATCCTAAGTTTCAAGACTTCATCAGTAATGTCCTTAATCTTAATTGTTCCACATATTTCTTCAAAGTCCCTAATGTGAAAGTAAGGGTTTTCATCATCTTTTCCTAAGAATATAGGGATCATCTGAAGAATACCAGGATTCAACTCATAAGTAGCCGTAGAGGCTGGCAATTTAATGCATGATGCCCGGTTGGACCTAGTTGGGTACATGTACTCCTTCAAAGTTGTCATTTTTGGCACAGTAATAATCCTAGGGGTGAATTCCTCACTAAGACTTAAATTCTCAAAACTGAAGTTTCCAAAAACAAGGCTCTCCAAAGAAGAGTCTTCAAGCTCCCTGTTAACAAAAGAAGAACTTCTAGGCTTGTCACTAATCAAACGGCCAAAAGTATCTCTTTTCCAAGCACGCTCTCTAATGGACTCGGGCGATTTTAAAATACACTAACAAAAATTTAAGAAAAACAAATCCTAAGGAAGAGAGGTTCTAAGCAAACACACAGCAGGATGACTCCACCAAAGAAAACCTGAAGATTTCTAGCAAAAAAAAAGCATGATGGCTCCACTTAGATTGTTTCTAGACCAGCTTATAACCATTCGAAAGGTAATTCGTTACAATCTAAGCATACCCCTCTAGAATCAATCCGAGTTTAAGTAAGTTGAATAGAGGCGAGGGAAGCTGCGTGGAGCTTTGATACCCAAGGCCTCACCGCATTACATGGCGGCGCAGTCACGCATTTAACTTACAGAAACCATCATGAACTTCGAAGTATGCTCAAAAGAGTAACCAATATTTTCCGAATGACTTTACTATTAAGCTCGTTACCCTATCGGTCTCGTTCTATTCCAAATTTTAAAGCTTAGGTTCGCGTTTGGTATCATTTTCCTAAGGCGGGCAAGAAGGGAATGGTGATGAAATCCGAACCCTTATCTTGTATGGCCAGTTCTTGCCCTTTACTAGGAATTTAAAACAGCCGTATTCAAGTCCTTGACATATATGCAAACGAAGGAATAAAGTAACTCGCTGACAGGGAATTCACGAGTGTTTCGACAAACTTATACCTCCCGTTCCAGATGGGGGATGAACCTTTGTAGTCAACTCAGGCCACGACTCCTATGTCATGTACGAACCCGAGGGGCCGAGGTGATATCGTAATCACCGTGCTTCTCTGCAAATAGTTTAATATTTAAACTACCCTTCCGTGGGGTTTAAAAATAAAATATTGTCAAAATGTCCAAGTCCAAAGTCCAAAGAGTAAAGTGCAAAAGAAAAATAAAATTACAAGAATAGAGAAATCCTAATACAATCTAAAAAAAAAAGTCTTTTTTTTTCTCTCTTTTTTATAATAATAAAAAAAAAGAATCTTCTTCTTTTGCTCCTTTCTCTTTGCCTTTTATTCCTAGTCTTTAAGTACTTACCAAATAAAAGACAAAAACCCAAAAACGTAAAAAAGAACAAATAAAATAAAAACAAATAAAAGCTAAAAAAAGAAGGAAAAAAATCTAAAAACTCTAGCCTAAAGACAAGTCCGTGTCGACGACGCCAAAAATTGATGGTATTTTTCAATAATGTTGTAGTAAAAGGTTCGTTGAGACTTGTGAAAGAAGATTTTTTTTTAGACTTAATTTTTAAAGAAAAAATATAACAAATTCAAAATAAGAATTATGGAGAGATTGGGGCTAGGATTCCGCTATTTACCAATTCCAAAGTGATACTAATTACAATCATGCAATTTCACACGTTCAATTTGATTCTCAACTATTGCAAAAGTAGATTTTTTAGAAACAACAAATGTTAATCCAAAGCATGGAATATCAAAACCCTAGGTCAAGCATATTCCATCAATAGAAAATACAATTGTTTAACAAAAATCATAAAATCTATTTTCAATCTAGGCAAATAATCATAATTAAAAATTGCACAAATTAAATAATTAAGAATTACCACTCTTTTATTGGAAAGATAGCTTCCTCCATCGCCCCAGATGATGGGTCTAGCACATCATGTTGTAGACACACTCAAAATGGGTTTTCATTGCTCAAATAGGTGTTTACAAGGATGAAATATAGAGAAAATGGTTAAAACCGGCTGTTTGCAACGTTTATAATTGTTACAAAACACTGTTACATTGAACGATAGAAGTTTACTGTTGCTGTAACTGTAGCTCTCCGACGCATCTTTCAGTGTCGTTGTCACTTAGCAGGAACGACTGTCTCAGGGGGTCTTATGTTCTTCGTGTTCTTCAGTTATACACCAGCAGAAAATATCCTGTAACTTAATGATTCTTCACTCTGCGGCTCTCTATTCTCTTCCCAACTCTCCGTGCCCCCTATATTACTCCTCAACACCTTAAATAGCCTCCCATGCACCAGAAATCTCCTCCATAACTCGAGATAATTCTCTCTTTATTTCTGTCTAATATTTCCGGAATAGTTTCCCTTTTTAACTCCTCACGCGTCTGTAGCAGTCGATTAATCTCAAAACACGTTCAAAACCTATTAATGGAAGATTCGAACACACTCCATCCTTAGTAGTCAACACGGCAAGCACGGGAAAGGGTACGAAAATATCCGTGAAAAATTATCTTCTCTGTGTCTTATGTTCGCACGTTCTATTCCTTCTTTCTCGAAACAAACCTCGTTACCATCCCTGATTGGTTGTAACAGGTTGAGAAGAGTCCAATTCAAACCAAATATCCGAGAAAATCTTGGTCAAATCCACACCAGCAGTTTTTGCAGGTGAGTGAAATATTTTCCCGCCAATTTCGAACTACAAAAGGTAAGTGATGGAGTCTGCCCCGATCCAAAAACTGGGGTGTTGATATCCACTGGTGTAAATAGTAAAGAGGATGCCCCTTAGTAATTGAGTGCCCCTTATCCAAATGAGGGGTGCCTTTAGTAATTTTCTCATGGGGTCCAAATAGCACTTTTTGAGCAACTTTTTCCACACAAGTGTATTTCTCCAAAAACACCTACACAAACATAAAAACACCAAAATTAGTGTAAAAATCGAGACTACCAATAGAGACACAGAGGACAATTCAAACACAAAAATGCATATATCAGCTTCATGGGCAAGGTGAACTACATTCGATGTTTTATACTTGGTTTATCCCAGATTATTGCTTTATTCACCCCCTTGCTGCAGAAAGGGGCAAGTTTTGTCTGGACCGCACTACAACAGGAAGCGTTTCGAAAGATTCAATGAATATTGTCATCTCCAAATCATCATAAAGGGTTCGCCTATTATGTCATCCCGAACGAAAGCGAGCGCGAGAAATCTTTAGATCTACTGAAGCTGATACCTCAAGGGAGCAGCCTCAAGAAGATAGCAATGTACGCAACATCAATAAGAGACGATTTCATAATTTTGTCTCCCGTAGAAGAGGTAGTTGCATTACCAAAGGATATTGCACCTGGGAATTAAGAGATACATACAGATTCTCCATGAAAAGAGCTTCATCATATTTGCAGAGCCTATTAGTTAAGTCATTCGCATGAAGGAACTTTCCTACTCCTCAAATACACGATCCAAAGTTGATAATGGAAGAGGAGTGTGACTGGGGACTGCTTAGCACTGCCCATATTAAAGTTGGTGAATTTAGAGAGATGCAAGCACAGTATCATTACGATTCCAAGATGTTCAAAGACGAGGATAAACTCAAGAGAGCAGACGTATTGTCAAAGACCAGTGATATTCCTGGACATTTATGAAACGCAACACATATGTAAAGACGGCCTCATAAACCCAATGTGACAACGTCCATCAAGTCGAAGGCTCGGTGGATACTCATGGGCAGGGGATTGTCTCCCTCTTTTTTATTCCATGAGGCAATATCAAGGAAGCTATTGGTTCCATCATTAGATTCTCCCTCGAGACAATCTCTACCACTATATGAAGACCGCCAATGCCCGATCTTCACCATAGCAACAACCACTACGGACAGAGTCAGGGACTTCTTCAACATAAGAGAGATGGTCAATCGAGGAGCGTGTAATTCGTAAGGGAAAATTAAACAAAAGAAGAATCCGCTTCAATGCTCTCTCCATAAGCCGCTTCGATGTTCACTTTAGAAGATGCTTCAATGCTCTCTCCATAAGCCGCTTCGATGTTCGCTTCAGAAGATGCTTCAATTCTATCTCCAGAAGAAGAAGCTGCTTCAACGCTCTCTCCAGAATCAGCTTCGACGTTCGCTTTAGAAGATTCTTCAACGCTATCTCCAGGAGCCGCCTTGACATTCACTCCAGAAGCTGCTTCAACACTCTCTTCGGGACCCGCCTCGGTGTTCGCTCCAGAAGCTACTTCAGCGCTCTCTTCGGGATTCGCGTCGACGTTCGTTCTAGAAGGGGAACAATCACCTGGACGCCTCTTGAACTTGACATGATCCGGACAGGACGACCCATCTCTCCTGGTAACATCTAACTTTGTCTCATGAGTTTTATCTTTATTTTTCACCATCTAATTCCTACCCCACAATAGTGCAACCATTACGTGCTAGGAATGAGACTTAATGTTGATGGTGGATTTTAGTTCAGGGATAAAATTATAAAACCAAATTTAATGTGTTGACATCCTGCAAAGGGTAAAGCCATTTGATAATGCGCTGACATCTTGCAAATGTTAAATCCGTTTGATAAGTGATGAATACTTCTTCGCTTTATTTATTCGAAGCAATTCAATAAATATACAAAATTCACCCAGAATGGTACATGTAGCAACAATCCCAATATTCTGTTAATTTATAGCATTATTAATTAATGCATGAATTGTCTTGTATTTCCTGTGTTGTTCTTAGCAGGACTCTCATTATTGGTGCGGCATGATGACTGATTGTTACTCTCAGCAGAGTAACATGAATACCCAAGTGTCAATAGTGAGGCATGCACGAAATACCCGTACATGCTATATCATTCTCTAACAAAGAGAATCTCGTATCGGCGTGCTTATACTAGCCCGATCGAGCATATTTAATTCCCTAATGGAAATTTGGATTGTCCGTGTCAGTTTCAGAAATGATCACGGTCACGCAAGTTGGCCGCATGATTTAACCATCCTAGACGAACCCTAGCAGGAGCAGGCTATCACCTTAATGATCACCAACGGGCCTATTTATGCCCTAGCCGGTTGAACATTACACTTCACTTCCCAGCGTGCCAAAACGCCAGCCCTAAAGTAGGGTGTCCGCGCTGCTTTTGGAAGAAGCTCGAACGAGAAAGACTGCTTAAAACAGTCTCAAAACGATCATGACAGGACAACTTCACTGGCATGATTGGACGGCGTAGATCGCTCCATGAAAGATGGAGGAGGTACCAACATGCACATTGGCGGGCCCACTCTATCCCTGACCGATCGGTTTTCTCACGACCAAGCCATGGAGAAATGAACGTTTGCTCGAAACATGCCTGGCGTGATGCTTTAAAGGCCGCGGAAATTCCACTAGTATCTTAAATCGATCACGACCATCCAACTTCGCAAGCATGATTGGATAGCTTAGATCACACATAGGACCATGAGATAGGTATGGATAAGTTCACCATCGACCCAACGTGGCCCCACATGGTCGGCATCCCTAAAGGAGGAGCATAGCCTGCCAAACCGATCGGCTAAAGTTGCACGCGCGTGACCGTCCCAAAACCCTAATTAGGGTTTGCGGCATGGTATATGTGTCATAGATTGATCACGACCATCCATCTTTGCTATCTCGGATGGAGGGTGTAGATATAGGCTAGGGAGGTCCAGGGAGCATCAACGTGATCACCGCGGGCCCACCTGAGTGTGTGACCGACCGACCTATGTGAAGCAGGTCCAGATGCCTCAAAATGCGCCCCTCAAATATGGCATGCCGTGGCCCCCTAAAGTCCTTTGCGGCATATGATTCCGGTCGCAAATCGATCACGAACGCTCATCTTTTCCAGTCAAATTAAGTGGCCTAGATCGAGCCTTCATGGGACAGAGAGGTACAGGCGTGCACAAAAACATGCCACCTCTGTGCAAGACAGATCGGTCCCTCCAAAATTGGCGCCCATGCTTTAGTTTAATCAATCTAAAGAGGGATACTTGTGCACCTTTTAAAACCCTAAAATTCCATCAACGGTCGCAGATTTATGCCGTAAACCATCTCGTCAGTCCAAATTTTCTAGCTTGGTCGGACAACCTAGGTTGAAATCTAGACGACCAATGAAATACCTCAATGATTACCGTCCGCCACTCTTCCACATGGAGTGATCGACCATGAGATGGCTCGCCCATACAGCCTCAAAACGATCACTCGAAGATGGCTGGACGTGATGTTGTTTTAAGGCGCTTAATCCGCGACTTATTCGGTTAAGCCTTAAAACAGCGATGCTTCACACATAGTGATCATATTCGATGCATTACATGCATAGAATATACACGATATTTTATAAATATTGATTTCTTAAATAACTTAGTTATTTAACTTAGCACTATATGCTACCTCCATTGGGTCCCACGATCCACTCATTCGAGACATCAAGCATGTCAAAAACTGGGGGATACTTACTGGGGTATTGGTCTGGCAGTTTACAGCATGCAACGCGCCATCACAAGAACGTGTTAGGAGGCATGGACGGTTAAGATGATGAGGGAAGTGGGCTAAGACGTGATCGTGCAATCACCCACACAACCCCACGACTTCATCACTCAACTTCCTCCACTTCCTACGAGATGAGGGTTTGCGCTCGATGACTTATATAAATAGGTCCTTTGCCTATTTCCAAACAACACAGACAAACACAGAAAAAATCAATTGTTATCACAGTATCCAGAAAACATCTAGAACTAATAGCTTACATTGTGCAAGCCAGTTCAACATTCTGATACAAGTCATAAACAGCCAACACCTTCTTCGCTTATCTCCCTAAGATCAACCCCATCTCCTTCACTTTGTGACCGAAGCAAGTCTGGAACGACCATTTCTTGGTTTAGTCCAGAATTGTACATATTTATCTCTCGAATCAAAAAGCACTCCCGTGCAGTGCATTTTTTTAGGGTTTAGATTCATTTCTCATCCACGCACCCAAAATTACCAAAACCAGCAGAAATAGTTTTCACCCATAAACAAATGTAAACCTATAAAAAGGTATTAGGTCATGTAAAATATATCGATAATGTCATATCACAAGTTCTACATTAAAACCTAGGGTTTACCCCTTTAGGGAGAAACCACCATGATTCATCTTCCTTGTAATATGAATAGCTAAATCCTTTGTTGATTAAGGATGAATTCAATGTTCTAAGTGTGAAACTTTATTAATAATACAAATATATTGAAAGTTTTTATCATCATCGTTTGTTTTCATTATAATTAGGGTTTATGATTGATTCTTAGATTGATTTGGGTGTGTAACTAGATTAGTCTATCGATTATTCTATTGCTGGTGGAGATTAAGAGATAAGTAATCGTCGAATAACTCTCTACACAAGTAGAAATCTCGAGACCTTACAAAGGGATTTTATGGAGAATCGTGTGTGAAAACAACACCAACAAGTAAACCTTGAGCTAAGAGTTTAACTACTGGGATTAACCTTATTCACAAAGCCTAAAGCGTTATATTAGATTACACCTTGAGTGAGCTACTACTTGGTGGTTCGATTGAATAGAATTTGATATTGGAGAGCATTCGTATCCGTGGTATAAGTAGTTTTGGGGATAGGACTGATCTAGCTGCTATTCTATGGTTGGTGATGAATGGTTCTTATGAACAATAGATAAGTATTCTAATCATATTAACGCTTGGTAACGGCGAAGGATTCATTAATCATCTCTTTTATTTATTTTCTTTCTTGGTATAAGTAGTTTTGGGGATAGCACTTATCTATCTGCTATTCTACAGTTGGTGATGAATGGTTCTTACGAACGATAGATAAGTATTATAATCCTGTTAACACTTGGTAACGGCAAAGGATTCATTAATCATCTCTTTTCTTTATTGTCTTTCTATTTATATTACAACCAAACCCCCCTTTGTTATTTATTTTATTTTGCTGATCAAATAACATATCAAGTACAAAGCTCTTTGTGGGAACGATCTCTTACTACCGTTATATTACTAGTTAATTAGTGGGAAATATATTTATTAATTTATTGCATCAAAGACACGCATCAAATTTTGGCGCCACTGCTTCTGATTTGTTATTTGGTTTGCTTGTTTTTATATTATTTTATTTTTAGATTTTTGTTTAGATTTTTTGTTTCTTGTGAGTCATCATGTTTCCTTACGGAAATAACATGTATGGAGCACAAGATTACACATACAACAATGGTAATCAATATGGTTTTCAATCTCAATATTATGACAACTACCAACCATCCTATGGGTATAATAAAAACCAATATTTTGGTTACGATCAATATTCCATGGAACCTTATGGATACTATCATGCACATCAACAACCTTGTTAGAGCATTGCTCGGTCGAACTCGCATGCGTTTCTATCTCAAGCATGTTTTTCAATGCTAGTGATCAAAACTATAAGTCTTGATTTCTAGTCTATTATAGATAAGGTCTCGGACTAGGATAAAAAGTGTAGTTGAGCCAAATAACTCCATGGAAATCATCATATACAATACGAAGGACTACTCAAGGAACTGGTGGATCTTCATCGACTAAAAGGTATTTGGAGACTTGAACTTATCCATCACTCAAAAGTCTATTTATCTCCTATCTTGAGACAAAAGTTGTTTTGCTATATAGACTTAGATTATACATATTTGGTATTTCGAGCAGAGTATATCTCGCCTATATATTTCTTAAAACATGTGTTGGTAAATCTTTTGCTTTAGCCAAGTTCATCTTTACCTAGTGACGAAAGTCATGTTAAGTTTCAATCATTTTGAAAATTGCTCTGACGAAAAATGGTTTGTGAATAACAACTATATAACGTCCTCTGAGAATATTTCAATGATTGATCAAGTAAAATCGGAGAAGTGCGTGAGCTCAGTCTGCGAATTGGCGAAGTTCTCAAACCCGAGAATTTATGCTAGAGTTTGTGAACTCTATCCGGGAACTTAAGTCCGCTAACCCAGTATGCGAACTTGAGTAGGTTATGTCTAAAAACGATGTTTGTGAACTTATCTTTATAAACTAAGGAATGCTATTGCAAACTGTGGCTATATAGTTTATGAACTGATTCGAGTGAATCAAATTATTTTTGCTTCAATTGTGTCTTGTGTAGTACATGATATTTCCTTGCAATTGAACAACTCTCTAACTAGATCATTTGAGTCATTTGAACTAGTTATGGTGAATAAGAATATGGTTGATATGAAAGTTATCATATGGCTAACCATTTGGTTAATTATTGTTGAACCAACTAATGTACAAGTTTGGGTACAGTTACACAAGCCTACAAATGTGAATTTCATTTGTGTATAACGAGCTATGTTTTCGATCTAACGGTTGATAAATATTAGCTTGAATCTAATCAGGTTTTCATCTAAAGGTGAATATTGAATGCCTTGTTACTAAGCTAACATTGATTGCAAACCCTGATTTGAAAGGTTATATAAGGGAGAACTCTGGCAACTTGGAAACCTAATCCCCACATATTCTGTGTGTATTAGTTGTGCTAAGATAGAGTTAATTCTTCTTTAACCTTTGGTTTCTTCTTCTAAACCAGGTTAACGACTTAAAGACTTCATTGGGATTGTGAAGCCAGGCCGATACTACGTTCTTGTAGTTGTGTGATCTGATCTTGATGTTTTTATTGTACGGGTACAATTGTAATAATTGTCTTGAGATTTCTATCTCCGATAGGCAAGATAAAAAGTAGTCAAAAAATCTTCATCTCATCGTTTTTTATTCCACAATATCTTTTTTCGCTACGTCGATTAAGACTATTGTGAGGTGATTGATAATACTAGGATGTTCTTCGGGAATATAAGTCTGGTTTATCAATTGGTTCATGTTCACCTTGATTTATCAAAATTCGAAATAGAACTCGTAGGTATATTCGTGGGAGACGAATTTATCTATTACTGTAGACTTTTCTGTGTGATACAGATTTGTTTATTAAAGTCTTCGACTTTGGGTCGTAGTAACTCTTAGTTGTGGGTGAGATCAGATAAGGGAATCAAGTTAGTAGTATCCTTATGGGATCAGAGACGTAGGAGCATAACTGTACCTTGGATCAGTATGAGATTGGTTTGGGTTTAACTACAGTCCATACCGAAGTTAGTTTGGAGTAGGCTAGTATCTGTAGCGGTTTAATACAATGTATGTTCAATCTGGACTAGGTCCCGGGGTTTTTCTGCATTTGCAGTTTCCTCATTAACAAAATTCTTGTATCTGTGTTATTTCTTTTCCGCATTATATTTGTTATATAATTGAAATAATACAGGTTGTGCGTTGTTCAATCAATTAGAATATCCAACCTTTTGGTTGTTGATTTAAATTGATTGACACTTGGATATTGGTCTTTGGTACCATCCAAGTTATCTCTCTTGTATTTAATCAAGACTCACAGTTTTCTTGAGTAAGATTTAAATCGAGAGATAAAGATATGAACTCTTTGATATACTTTTCTATTGATTGAGTATAAATGTCTAGTTGATTCTCTAGAAAGTATATTGGAGATTGTCCATACAGATTGCTAAGAGAAATATTGGGTGTGGTTGTTAGACCCCCGCTTTTTCAATTGGTATCAGAGCGGGCAAACACGTTCAAGACCTAAAAAGTCTATGTTTGTGGCGATCTGACTCTATGGACAATAAAGTCTCTTATAACACTTCACCAAGTTTAAAAACCAATCGTAGAAGAAGTTCTGATAAACTGGTTATTCTCCAAAAAAGGTTGGATGAACAAATCGGGATCAATTCTGAACTTATTGCAAAAATTGCAGTATTTAAGAATTTGAAACCCATTATAAATACTTTAATGGATGTTAGTAACTCCAGTCGTTCCTCCTTAAATAACGGTCATACATCAGGTGATAAACAACGATTAAATATTGATAAAACTGATATGACTCAGAACTGGTATGCCGAACTAAAAGGTGTTGGCCCATGTTTGTTTTGTGATTCTTCTTATCACTTTCAACATGATTGTATGTCTTTTCAAAAGAGACTAAAAGTTGCAAGTAATCTTCACAAGAAAACTAAACAACGCATTGCTTCTCTAAAAAGACATACAAAACTATCAGGAAATCCTAAACAGAATAGTACTGATAGTATATGAGCTTTTGCTTTAAAATCAACATCACCCTTTAAATGGTTTCTTGACAGTGGATGTAGCAGACATATGATAGGGGATCTCACTTGGTTTATTTCTTCATACGACTATGAAGATAGAACAGTAAATTTTGGAGATGGGAGTTGTTGCTACATAAGCAAGTAGGGAACGATCAAATTACCTGGCGTACCTGAAATCCATGATGTAGTCTACGTAAAAGGTATGACTGCAAATCTTCTGTCTGTTAGTAAAATTTGTGACAAATGTCATCGAGTTGTCTTCAATGCAAATGGATGTGACATTGTAGACAAAACTGGGAAAGTAATTTTTCAGGGAATTCGTGGTAAAAATAACTGTTATCTTCTGGATACTCAGTTTAGCAATTGTTGCAATTTGACTAAGGTGGAATCTACACATCTTTGGCGTAAACATTTTTGTCACATCAACTATCGTCTTCTAACTAAAATCATTAAAAAAAAACTTGTTAGAGGCGTTCCCAAAATTAATGCAAATATTGAAGGTGTATGTGGTGCATGTGAAAAGGGTAAACAAACGAAAGTTCACCAAAAATCATCTCGAGACATTCTCACTAAAGCTCCACTTTAATTCATATGGATCTCTTCGGACCAATTCAACAACCCACAGTTGCTGGTAAGAAGTATGATTTGGTTATGGTAGATGATTACACCAGGTTCACTTGGGCTGCGTTCCTATCTCATAAGAATTAAACCCTTGATGAATTCAAGATTATTGTTAATAGAATCCAGAACGAACAAGGTTGCAAACTAAAGCAAATTAGAAGCAACCGTGGAACTGAATTCAAGGACACTAAGGTGTTTGAATTCTGTGACGAACTGGGAATTATTCAACGATATTCTCCACCTATTACTCCTCAAGCTAATGGAGTTGCAGAAAGAAAGAATAGAAACATTCAGGAGATGGCCAGGGTAATGCTCCATAACAAAAACTTACCTTTAATATTTTGGGGAGAAGCTTTCTTCATAGCATGCTATTCGATCAACTGTGTCTACTTATGGTCTAAAACCCTCAACACTCCTTATGAGTTGTGGTACGGTAGAAAACCCAACTTGCACTATCTTCGAGTGTTTGGTAGTAAGTGCTACATTCTAAAAGATCGCGAACAGAGAGGGAATTTTGATACCAAAAGTGATGAAGGTATCTTCCTTGGCTATGCTTCTGATAGTCATGGTTTTCGAGTACTTAATCTCAGAACCCAGGTCATGATAGAATCTGCTAATGTTATTATCAATGATATTAGTAATTTTCATCATGATAATCCTCCTGCTGAATTGCCTCCAACTGAGATAATTGAAAAAGTCAAAGAAATACCAGAATCAGTTGAAGTCATCCCAACTGTTACTGATCCTGATATTTCTAGTAACGCGGAGAAGAGCACTGATCAGGCTACTCCTGAAGAACAAGAACGTGTCCCTCCATGACATCTCTGGGTTCAAAGGAATCATGATCCCAACTGTATTATTGGAGGAAGAGATTCTACAGCTAAAACGAGAGGACAACTTCAAAATATTTGCAATTTTGGTTGTTATCTGTCACAAGTAGAACCAACAAATATTGATGAAAATCTTAGCGATCCCATTTGGGTGAATGCAATGCATGAAGAGTTAAATCAATTTCAAATACAAGACTTGTGGAAACTTGTACCTTGTCCCTCCAATGTTAATATTGTTGGTACGAAATGGATATTTAAAAACAAGTCTGATGAATTTGGCATAATTGTCAGAAATAAAGCCAAACTTGTCGCTCAAGGATATTCACAAATTGAAGGCATCGACTTTGACGAAACCTTTGCACGTGTGGCACACCTTGAGTCCATTAGACTTTTATTAGCTCATGCTTGTTTTCTCAAGGTTAAACTTTTCCAAATGGATATTAAATCTGCATTCCTAAAAGGAATTTTAAAGGAAGAAGTCTATGTTTCTCAACTTAAAGGTTTTGAAAACCGTGATTTCCCAGATCACGTTCTTAAACTCAAAAAGGCATTATATGGGTTAAAACAAGCACCCAGAGCCTGGTTTGAAAAACTTAGAACTTCTCTTATTAGAAAAGGTTTTTCAAGAGGTGGAGCTGATAAAACTTTGTTTACCAAATGGAGTGGGAAAGATGTTGTCATTTCTCAAGTCTATATAGATGATATTATCTATGGTTCAACTTCTGAGAAGCTTGCAAAGGATTTCCAAGTTTCGCTTGCTAAAGAATTTGAAATGAGCAATGTTGGTGTAGTACCATTTATTTTTAAGACACATACAAGTGTCTCAATTTTAGCGTAGAGAACGGCTTGAGACATATGTAGAGACGCATATAAACGTCTCTTAATTAATTTAAGAGACGTTTATATCATCTCTTAAATTAATTAAAAAGACACTTATATGCGTCTCCTATTTAATTATTGAGACCTTTATATGTATACATTAATTGATTACCAACGGTGGTTTAAGTGAACCACTTTTATTGATTCGGTTATTTAAAGCGTCGTAAAAAAATTAGAGGCAGCGTTATATCGTCATCAAATAAAATTCATATTTCAAAAAAAATACATTTAAAATTTGCTCCACCTAGCCATTTGAATTCCGGTACTAGAATACAATTTCCGGCACTGAATACGAGGTATATTTCCGGCACTGTAATACGAGTATATCTAGCAATCAATCAATTCCCAATCAAATAGCTAGCTCAGGACCTAAAAAAACTAACCTCATTGTGCTAGACAACACTATAAAGGCTGGAATAAACAAAAAAGAACACAAAAAGATAACAAACTAGGAAGTTAGTAGACTTTGGCCGGCACCAACTGCAACCTATCCTCAGACCAGATCAGAAAAGTAGGTACTTGTCAAACTGTTTTGCTCCTACTGGTCCCTTTACATAGCGCCACAATTTCCCATTCATCTTTCCCTCTTTCTCCAAGCTATGAGCGATAAGAACTTGTTAGTGAAAACACACAAGTTACAGGGAATGACATAAATTGAGCAACACGGTTACATAACAAAATTAGACACACCTTAAAATACAACCACTTGATGAAATTTATGCATACGTTCTATCTCGTTTGAATGATTTCCCTTTCCCATTTGAATTAACATACACTTGGTCACAATATTCACTACAATCCAGTTAGTTGTCATAACCAATTAGTACCATAGTTGTCATAATAATTAGTACCAAAAACATCTGAAAAGCTGATACAAAATGGTAACGAAACATAACTCACACTGTAGTACTCTGCTACACCTTCTATTTCAAGACGAAAAAGCACCCATCGACGAATTTGAATGAAGCTGAATAGTAGTCAAAGTCACAATTTCATCTCCATAAATAGGTCCTTCATCGCTAAACTCAGATTCAGAGGTCTAAGAAGGCTTCTTGTGTAGCTCGTGATTGCCATCCTTACGCATTTGACAAGTGTTCCATCGCATGCACTAGATTCGAGAGGTAAGGTGCGCTTGTTCAATCGACCCTTCCACATAACGTTTGTTACTTGGCAAGTTTTTACAGCTCTTCATAGCTCATACATGAAACAATGCAAGTTCATATGAAACAATTATCAAATAAAAAGAGCTGCAAATAAAGACGGTAAATTTAAGGTGCATACCTTTCAAAGGATACATCCATCGGTATCGAACTGGTCCACAAGTAAGCGCTTCATCATCGGATGCACCACAAGGTGGATGCTAATATCAAAAAAGGAAGGAGGAAGTACTTTTCCATCACACATAATGCCTCGAAACCATGAATTTGGCATGTTGAAGTTCATTTTGATTAGAACTTTCGCGCACAAGATCCTAAAGAATAAGCTCATCTGGTGAAGCGCCTTACGAAGATCTGGGTACCTCGGAAAGCATGTTGAAGCGACACTGGAAGCAAGTATTCCATAATCACATGATAGTCATGTGACTTCAAACAACTCGGACACGAGGCTTAACTGTCACATTGTTTCCAAGATTGGATGAAAATCAGAAGGAAACTTCATGTTCTTCAAAGTCTGTAAGAAATTATCTCGTTCTTCTTTGCTTAAACGAAACCGGCAATCGGTACAATTTCCTTTCCTGTACTGAGTCTGTAGTGATCCATTGCCCACTATGAATGTTCATCTTCCTCATATCTTCTCGTGCTTTGACACTATCTTTGGACTTGCCCTTTATGTCGAGAAGTGTATCTATCAAATGCTCGATAAAATTCTTCTCGACATGCATTACATCTACAGGTGGCGATAAAATTATACTTCCGTATTAGGACCTAAACAGACCATACCCTCTTATAAAAGATTACTTGGAGAATCCATGACATCACAACAACTACTCCATAACAATCCCTCTTTCTTTTTGACTTTGGAAAACTTCTGATCAAAGCACTCAGCAATATTCATGATCTTTAACGATACATCTTCTCCACTTAATCAGGTGGGTGGAAATCTTCTCTCTGCAGTCTTTAGTCCTAGATACTTCCCAGACCTGAAGGGATGCTGCATCATAAAGCTTGCGGTAGTTTAAGTACACTATAACTACTGCGATGACTTGACCATATACTTCTGTCTCATCCTTTAAAGTACAAACTTGCAGCCATGTGTATTACCACGACACATTTCATTAAAATAGGTAAATCATGTATGCTCCATATAAAGATAGCTCTGCGATAAAGTTTCTTTTCATACATATCAAAAGCAGTGAAACCATCAAATCAAAGTTTAATCAATTCATCATCAAGGTTGAAGAAACACAAATGTCTTGACCCGGCGTATGTCGGTGACCGGCGACATTATCCGGAATTCTTCTTTCATGCACAAAGAGGGTGGAAGATTATACATCACCAAGATTACCTACCAACAACTGAATTAGTGCATCAACCCCGCGGATTGAAGTTTCCGCAGAAATACCTAGCTAAAGCATTTGCTACTTCTCAATTAAAAAATCGTGCCACCTTGTCTTCATATTCTTCCATTGGAGTGAGTCTCTTCGATGACGACATACTCAGAGAAATATGTGCTTCATCATGCCATGTCATATACGTGCTATCCATGATATGGGTATATAATCTTTAAGTCTTGAGCAAGCTTAAATGTTCAATACCTTGCAAAGGAACTTTAAAGTTATTGGTCCATTCTACCTCGCTTCACTACATACCTAGATGCTCCACAGTTTGGGACACATGTTTTTTTCTCATTTCTTTCGGTGCAAAACACAATGATTAGGACACGCATGAATGACCAAGCCTTCATTCCTAGATTCTATCAAAGACATTCATTGTTACTTGGGTATAGAGCGGAAAGTGTTTTCTAGAACCAATTTTTCATCGTCAAGATATGTAACACTATTTCACGACAACCAAACATCTTTTTTCATATGCCGAGTTCTACAATTACTAAGTGTTGTTTCATCACCTTCATAACCTGGATAAATCTTTTTCGCTTAACTCCTCTTTTATACTTGTTGTGTTATTACCTAAATTAAACCATCCTTTACCTTAGTTCCGTCCTTATTTAACCCTTCAATACTCCATATGCCTTGTCAGTCCCTAATCACATTGTTCATGCTAATTTCTTTTTTCTACATGTTCCTCAACAAAATTTCTTCTCTACATTGTCTACATCTGCATTTCAACATCACATTTTCTTCTACATGTTCCGGCCTCATACATGATGATCGCGTTGGAACTTACCACGTATGGAACACCAAAGTACATATGACTTGTCTATTAAGTGTACTTCTAAATGATACTTGACTAGATCAAACGAAGAGAATACTTATTTCTACAAATACGACAAGGACATGGACATAATGGTGAACTTTTAATCATGTTACTATATGCAAAATCGATAAAATCGGACACCCCTTTTACGTAGACACCACTAAACCTATCTTCTTCATTCATCCAACCTTTATCACCTACTTGCACCATTCTACAACACCATAACATAGTATGTTAATCAAGGACCAAACACAACAATCTTCACACAAGTATCAACACCAACAGAAAAATAATGCACATTATACATAAGCAAAAACACATCAAACAATCTATAAAACATCAGTCGAATAACCTAATGTTGTCAATTGAAACATGTTATATTAACCAGCAAACCATGTAATAACAATTCATTTGAGATCTAATAGATTATAAGAAAAACATAAAAAGCTGAAATCGTTACTTGTTTAACTTGTTTATCAGGTCTCTAGATCAACTACAAACAAAAATATTCAAAATTTATGATTGTAACTTATTAACCTTGAGAAACAATGATGAATCTGAATCTATTGTTCTACACACTTAAGTTGAAATCGATAAAACCAAGTTTGAGAAAAGGTTGAATTTCTATGAGATTAAAAAACAAAATCAGATTAAGAATAGGCTATTCATCTACTAACATGAATTAACAAACCACCACCGAGATAACATGGCAAAGAAATGATGAAGTTGTGCACAAAAGCAGTATCTCTCATGTTAAAATACAGGAAGAAAAATAAGTGCACTCAACACTTCAACAAGCTGTAAGAACATGTTAAAGATCATACTCAGAACCTTACTAAGCTAAATATCAAACACGTTAACTATCAAAACTCACAGGACCAACAGTGAAAACATAAATCAAAACATGAAAACATAAATCAAACACACAACTTGCATAATAGAGAGAAAAGAAAACAAACGAGGGTTAGAGGTAATACAGATTCTTCAAAAATTTACTTGATCTCCTTCTCCAAATTTCAAACACAAATCTTAGAAATCAAAATTTTAGGGTTCATCAGTAAAAATAATTTGAATTAAATAGAAGAATACAACAAACAAATAGGGTTAGAGGTAATACCGAAGCTCCAAAGCAATCTTCTTACGCAAATTTCAAACACGAAATTAGAAATCAAAATTTTAGGGTTTGTCAATCAAAATAATTTCGATTTACGTAGAAGGTATACTTCTTACGAGGAGAGAGATTTCTAGGGTTTCTAATTCTTCAATTGAATCTCTTCTCAAGGTTTCAAGGTAAGAGCATCGAGTTGAAGTTTCAAGATAGAGATTTGTAAATTAGGGTTTTTAGATGGGTTTTTAGGTCGACAAATCATACATCGGTTGAAGTTTTTGGTTTAGTTTCGATTTCGATTTGATTTAGGTTACTCTTACACGATTTCTCTTAATCGTTTCACTTAATTTCTCTGGGTTTTTTTTTTGAGTGAGAAAAAAAATTGAGAAGAAGTCGAGTGAGGAGAGAGAGAGAGCGACTGGCTTAATTATTGTTCTAAGGACGGGATATTTATTAAACTAAATATTGTCTAAATTTCAAAAAATAACTCAAAATAAAGGTGGGAACTAAATTTAATGGGGGAATAAATGTTAATCATGAATTCAAATAATTTGGTGTGAGACAAAGATTTGGAGGAAATTTGAGGGGGAATTTTGGGGGAAATTTAAGAGGAAAATAATGTGAGAGATTTAGAAAATTGAAAAGGGATATGGAATTTGGGAGGAAATGAATTTAGAATTATAATGAAAAAGAAATGATAAATAAATATATTAAAGTAATTAATTTTGTAAGAGACACATTTTAAGACACTTGTAAGTGTAGTTGAAAAATCGAATTAAACCTACTCATATTTTTAATTTGAGACTCTTATATGAGTGGAATCACTAAAGACATATATATGTGTCTCTAACCAAAAAATCAATGTGTCTCAAATCGAGCCAAATGGTGTAGTGGAGGAGAAGAGAACTGATCAGGGATACTCACTGAGAACAAAGAACAGTAATCCCTCCACGACATCTCAGGTTCAAGGGAATCATGATCCCAATATATTATTGGAGGAAGAGATTCTACGGCTAAAGCGAGAGGACAACTTCAAAATATTTGCAATTTTAGTTGTTATATGTCACAAGTAGAACCAAGAAATATTGATGAGCTGCTTGAGTCCCGTTTGGATGAATGCAATGCATGAAGAGTTAAATCAATTTCAAAGACAAGACAGTATCGAACTTGTACCTTGTCCCTCAATGTTAATATTGTTGGTATGAAATGGATATTTAAGAACAAGTCGATGAATTTGGCACAACTATCGAAATAAAGCCGGACTTGTCGCTCAAGGATATTCAAAAATTGAAGGCATCAACTTTGACGAAACCTTTACTTTGTGGAATGCCTTGAGTCCATTATACTTCTATAGATCATGTTGTTTTCTCAAGGTTAAGCTTT